>CABFVZ010000666.1:92050-146581 GCA_902151445.1 Timema monikensis | reverse complement strand
TTTTTTTTTCAACGACTATATAATATACTATCGCCATTTTTATGGGGAATAAATTAAATTTTCAAAATAAAATATAGCCTCTGCTTCTCGCTGATAATGTATCTTTATATTGGTGAAAGAATTTTCAAAATTGGTCCAGTGGTTTTTGAGTTTGTCCATTACAAAAAACAAACAAAAAAAATCAAATCTTTCCTCTTTATAATATTAGTATAGACAAATTATGATTCAATTTCTTTTAAATGTTCTCAAATTTGTAAATATTGGTTTATTGAAAATAGATAGAAGGAATCATTATAAATTGATGCTGTACTAAATACACATTATGCCTATAGCTTGGTTCAAAGCTGTTAAAATTACTTAGTTTTAAAAATCTTGTACAATCCCGAAATCACTTTTATTTGTATACGTATATCGATTCCAATATGTTTTGTTTGTTGTGTCGCATCTATCTATGTATGGTGCAAGTATTTTTAGTTTATTAAGTGAGTCCTTGTGTAAAGTTCTGACCACTAAATTTGATATTCAACATATTAAAAATCTATGGCAAGTCTTGGGAAAAAAATAGCACCGTGTTTTACTAACCGTTCAGGTTATACGCTTATGTACTAATTACACTTGTGGTTTTAGGGGTTAAGAAGGCTATATTAAGAGAAAGTGTACCTTCATTTGCATGGAGGGAGAATGTAAAACTATTTTAGAAAATCTCCATAAGTACACCTAACCAAGATTCGAACCTCGATCTCCCGGTCATCGGTGGTCTAGTCTACTGCGAGAGTAACGCGTTAGACCATGCGGCCACCGAAGTGAGTCTTGGCGAGTCACTATAGGCTGCAGGAATTAAATATACGTAAGTTAATTATGTCAGGCAAGGACCTACCCATACATGTGAGCACGTAGTTTAAACGTCAGGATCGTCTAGTCTGGATTGCCGGTGATGGGAGGTTCAGTGTTTAGATTCCGTCCAGGTGTTCTGAAGGTGTTTTTGATAATCTTTCCATGCAAAAAAGAGTAAACATCCTCTAAGTTATACCTTCCTCATTCCTGGCCTACAAGCATAGGCAAGCGTTGCCAATAGTGCAAATGTCTATTGAATTAAGGGTTCCAAGTTCGATTCCCGGCACGGATGAAAAAATTATTAATGCTGAATTTAGGGCTCTCAATTTAACATCAATGAATTTATGGCTGGGGAACTGAGTGTTGTTTATTTTCTAGAATTAATTTGGATTGTAAGTCA
Organism: Timema monikensis; assembly: GCA_902151445.1. Classification (NCBI taxonomy): domain Eukaryota; kingdom Metazoa; phylum Arthropoda; class Insecta; order Phasmatodea; family Timematidae; genus Timema; species Timema monikensis. The sequence goes on along the minus strand of CABFVZ010000666.1, from coordinate 145,347 downwards.
TTTTCTAATTTAATCATATGACTCATATATTACACGTTAAACACACAAAACATTTAATAAATCCAGATTATATATGCCCTTGATTTTGTATTTATGAAATAGCGAAACAAAATATACATGTATTAAATATGCAGTTTAGGAGTGATATGTGAAACCTAATTTGATTTAAATAAGACTGAATCTATTTTTATAAAATTCTGATCTTTTATAATATACCTAAATAAAACATTTTAGTGGAGATTTATCTAAATGATTTTATAATTTTACCCTCCGAATAAATTCAAACTATATACATAGTCCATCCTTCGCACTAATTTAATTGCACCAAAAGCACCTGAGAGTGTTCTCTATTTTTTTTTAAGTCGATCCCCAAATGGTTAATAAAAGGGATACCAGAAACCAAACCTCAAGGTGTTCTCATAGGTGTCCATATGTGCTCCAAGTTTGGCCAATATCAGTCTAGTGGTTCAGAAATTATTTAGAGGAACAAATTTCCCCGCACACAGACGGACACGATGATCCTATTAGTACTTCTTACCGTTACATAAGAACAAGTCTAAAGATATAAATGTTCAGAGCGATGAACCCAGTTAACCTAGTTCTGTGCGAGAGAAAGTTAGTAGGAAGGAACGGTCTGGTCTGTTCTCGGCTTCTAGAAATGTTGGTGACCTTGGGAAAATAAGACCAACAAGCATTCTTTCATTCAGGACCATCTGTCTTTTAAAACCAGTATATAGCTTACACGAACTAAAATAAAGACAGGATGAGAAGGGTGAAGACTAAGGAAGTACAACTATATTCATCTGGAGAGAGGATAGAAAACCTCCAATGATAAGATATATTTCAGTGTTCATTATTAATGCTCCTCGGAGCTGAATACTCTATAGCCTAATAAGATATGTTGTAGGTTTGGAACACATTTACCTCCAGGCAGGCATGTCCAACCCGCCGCCCCTCAGCTCAAATTTAAATACTTAAAATTGTAGCAATAAACAATAAATTAGGCTCTTGTAGCTGACGTAAATGCTCGTTTATTTCCATGAAGTTTTCTGAATTATGAGTACATCATATATGTCACTTGCGTTATTTATGTTTGGATGTTTGGATGTATTTGTTAAAAACCAATAATTATTCATTCCCATTCAGAACTTCTGCAGCCCTCATTCATGGAACGGTTGGACATGCCTGTTCTAAAGGATGCTGGAGATACNATATATATATATATATATATATGTTATAATTTGGGGATACAATGACCCGATTGTTTGTATTACCTTTTGACAAACAAATATGATCTCCGTGTAACGTTGAACTCTATTGTCTAGACTAATATTGACCTCGGGAACACAGTTATTATGTAATTATGTAAGATAAGTTATATTATTATTATTATTATTATTATCACTGCGTCTTACTACCCGTTCGGATTATACGCACTTTCACTGATGTGTAATGGTAGGGTGATTGTGATATGAAATGGAGGACCTAAAGTTTAACGTTGAATCCAAACCACGGGGGAGGCCTGGCATGATAAGATATACATTATAAGTTTAGGCCTAGGTATGTTTAAAACTATATATATATAATAATGTTGGTTAAGTTTGGCCCAATTTGAACTATATTTAAACTGTGTTGCCTCAATATTAATGTGTTGTAGTCAAGCATCAGGAATAAAGGCACACTTAGTTTTGTAAGTGGCCAGACGCTCTATGTTGTTTTAATGGCGTCTAACATACTAAAGATTGTTTATTTTTACACATTTGGAATCATCCGAACCTAAAATGGTGGTATGAAGAGAATTATCAAGGGGCATATGCTAGATTGTGAAGTGGGGCTCAAAGCTACAAAGAGGGTCTGGGGTTTTTGCACATTTGATAGTTCTAGGAAATATTAATTCAAAGATTATTTTTAAGGTACAGTAAAAGGAGGTCAAGTGGGCAATTTTTATCAGCATTAAATAATGTTTGTAGAAAAAATTGTATATTTAGTATGTTTACGGTGCTGAATCTAATAATTTTATACCAGATAGATTTACTTTGTTTACATTACATAATACTTTTTAACACGTCTTTCTTCCCGTTCGTTTTATCGTGCTTATGTACTATCTACGCTAGGAAGTTATAGATGAGAAAGGTTAAAAATTCAAAGCAAGCGTATCAGAATTTTCGTGGAGGGTTAGTGGAAAACCACTTATGGAAAACCACCTTTAGTAGACTCGGCCGGGATGTGAACCCTGATATCCCCATCATCATCGGTCCAGTATATTGTGAGAGTGACACCTTAGAGCAATGGTATTCAACTTTTTTTTTTTGTTCTCTTACTCCCATATATAATTTATATTCAACTTTGTAACCCCCCTCCCCCAAAAAAATATATTGGTGCGAAATGCAAATTACGCATATTATATAATTTATATCTAAAATTAATAAAATAAATATATAATAATGTATTACGTGAACAAATTTTAAATGAGAATTATATATATAATATATATATGTACACATATACGTATAGTTTTAAAAAATTCTAAGTAACTTATAATATGAAGATATATTCACCTACCCCCAACCCGCCTTGGTGGCGTAGTTAGCCAACGCACTAGTTTCGTGTTGAGTTAGACTGCTGAGGATGGGGAAGTCGAATCTAGAATCTCTTTCGAGTGAACTGAGGAGGGTGTTCCTAAATGGTTTTCCACTCTCCCTCCACGCAAATGTGGGATCACTTCATCTCTATTCAACCTTCCCAATCCCTAACCCATTAGCGCAATTAATACTTGAAACGGGTAGTAAGACGCGGGGCTATGTATTCAAGTACCACAGGTTGAAGACCAGTCCCTTAGACCATTCAACCGCCGAGGTGGGTCATTGTAACATTGTAACGATTCGTAATATTGAAATAGGGTTAAATTAATTAAAATCAAAATGAAAAAGAATAATTAATGTGTAAATTTATTTACATAGCCTACTTTGTCTATGCAACATTAAATAAATAATTATCTTTTTTAGTATAATAAAATAATAACAATATTAGCTAAATTTAAAATGTTGGTAGATTTAGGAGTGTACCGATGTGAATACTGATGAATCGTTATCGGGCGATTATTAGTGCATCGGCAATTAATTGTAATCGGAGATTATTATGCCGGATAATCGTTCTTTTTAAGTAAAATTTAAAGCAAAAATTTTGCAGGCAAGAGTGATCAAACCCGCCTCGGTGGCGTAGTTGGCTAACACGCTTGTCGTGTTTAGCTCGACTGCTGAGGACGGGGAGATCGAGGTTCGAATCTCGGTCGGGTGAACTGGGGGTGGTTTTTCCTAAATGGTTTTCCACTCTCCCTCCACGCAAATGCGGGTTCACTTCCTCTAATTAAACTTTCCCAATTCCTAATCCATTAGCGTAATTATTACTTAAAGCGTATAACCCAAACGGGTAGTAAGACGTGGTGCTAAATATTATTATTAATATTAAGAGTGATCAAAATCGCACGAAAACACTTATATGCACACTGCATTTGGGTTGTGGGCTATGCAAAGATTACATAACCAGATAAAGAAAAATATAAGTAAATATCGTCGATAAAACTAACGATCTAGTTCCAACTCTGGTCAGCTATACAAAGATTAATCATAGGTTATGCGACGATTAATCAAAAATTAGATTATGAGAGCTCTAACTGTTGATTTATAAATGAAATATTTGTATACTAATTACATTAATTGTTATTTTTTCTTGGGCATATTTCTCAATAATTATTAATAAATACTCGAATGTCGGAACTAATCGGTGTAAATACTCATAGCATGAACAATTATTTTAAACAATTGGTAATCGGTATCGATAATCGGTTTTACTGAATCCGTATACCTCTAGCTAGATATAGTTGAAAATATGCAGATAGAGTAGTGAGATGTGGTGGACGGAATAAGCTATGAAAGACCCACACAAACACAGTCGTCACACTAGTACTTTTTATATTACTTAATAGTCTAAAAAACAGTAACTGGCCCGAAGTTGTTGCAAGAGAGAAAGAGAGCGCTAAGCCCCATTAGTTTGTGTGCGTGCCTTCACTCAAGCTAAAATTGCGTTTGTTTTGAATGTCTTCCTTGAGAACAAGAAGGTTCTAAATCAAGGAATTGTGAATCCTTAAGATCAGTCTGTGAGGCTGTCTACAACCAATCTAGAGAGCCCTGGTTCATTTCCAGATCTGTACATGGGTTTATCCTACTGTCCTTAAGTAAATATAGAGACGTTAATAGGTCTAATGACTTGGAATGGGTACTGTGCAGAGGAAGTTAAAAGCAGGATAGTTATGGGGAAGGAATCATATGGGAGGGTGAGGGGATTAATGACAGCGGAAAGAATTCCGATTGAGTTAAGAAAGAGGTTTGCAAAGTGTTTTGTGTGAAGTTTGGTGACGTATTTGAGACGTGGACAATCAGAAAGAGGGAACAAAGATATTTGGAGTGTTTTTAAATGTGGTTGGGGATAAGAGTGTAGAAGATTAAATGGATGGACAGGGTGAGGAATTTGGAAGTGTTGAGGAAGGTAGGAGAAGAAATGAGCCTGATAAGGATGATAACGAAGATAAAAAGTATTGTTTGGTCCCACTACGTAGGGATTTTTTTAGTGAAGAGGACCATGGAGGGGGAAAAGAGTTAGAGGAAGAAGAAAGTTTGTAATTCCAGCAGATACCAGGAAAGGAAGAAGCTACAAAAAGTATTAAAGAAGATGCTCAAGACTTAAGAAAAGGAAAACCTGTCTCAGAACAGATTCACAGAAGAAGCATAAAAAGGTACAAATATGTCCTCATTTGTAACATTGTTTATAAATCTAAAGAAATGGTATTTAATATTTGAGAGAAACCAAAATATAAAATTCCTCTGATATAATATATTATTTTCCTTAGAAATTAACCACCAGGTGACGCGTATTGGTGAGAACGTGAGAAAAGGTGTCAAACCCATCTGCCTTGGTTTGCTATGGATTTGGACGTTAACCGCTTCAGAGGCCGCATGCTCTGAGCGTCACACTCGTGCTAGACAACATTGCCGGTGACAGGGACATCAGGATTCAAATTACCGGTCGGGTGTAATGAGGGGTTTTTTCCAAAATAGTTTTCCACTTCCCTCCACGCAAATGCGGGTACACTTCTTCTACATTCAACCTTTCTCATCCCTACCCTGTTATAGTAATTTTAATATCTGCATATAAATTGAACAGGTAGTAGGAAGTGGTGCTAAGAAAAGTTATGAATATTAAAGCTTAAATCGCAATCGGGCATAATGAGTTGGTTTTTTCTAAATAGTTTACCCCTCACCCTCCATGCAAATGTGGGTACATTTTCTACATATTTTACTTTCATTATCCATACCTCCTTAGCGTATGCGGCTATCTCAGGCGGGTTGTAAGACGCGGTGCACCAAAAAATAAAACTATGCTAGACAACCGAGGCAGATTGCCTTTGATATTTAGGGTATTTTCTTTCTTTCTTTCTTTCTTTCTCTCAGTTGTTGGTGTTGACTGTGCCTGGTGACATAATTCTAGTACAGCAGCTTCCCGGTAATCTTATGAAACAACTGTGGGGATTGTACTTAGTTTTCACAAGGCTTATTTATCTGAGGTTTATTCATATCTAACAGATATAGGATGCATTGTCTTAGTTATAGTATAGTTGTTTATTTTTACACCTCATGTCACTAACTGGGATAAACACATTTAATTAGACTAATGGGACAAAGATGAGAAAGTTAACCTAGAAAAAGTTTGCCCGAATTTGTGCTAGGGACGAGTGGAAATCTATTCAGTAAAACCCACCCTTAGTATACTTTGCCGGGATTCAAGCCCTGACCTGATCGTCACCAACAAACCAGACTATATCCACTTGACGTTAAATTAATTAATGTTAATTATTGTTTAATATAATTGTTGTATTAAATTTTAAACTTAGATTTTGGCAGCACTAGGCCACATGCGTTAGCACAATCTTGTGTAGATGGGACGTTAATAATTTCGTTAATTTTGTGTTTCTTTCAACAAACATTTAACTACTCAATACTAAATCTACTAGACTAAGAACGCAATAGTAGGTTGATATTCCCGATTGGTTTTACAAGATCTGTCTAAAATCTTAACCCAAAGATATTTTTTTTTTATTGATAACTTTAATCTCTAATAGAAAGTTTCCCAACATTAACTTTGTGATAAATAAAACCATATTGCGGCGATACCATCTGCAGCGCAGTTAGTCTGTAACTCACCTGAATACAATTAGAAAGTACTATTGTGGCTACTAAATTAACTTGGCAAATGTTCTACGTTAGTTTTGTGAGTTAAAGCGTTTGATATGGTTAAACACGTTTAGTATGGTTCGTAAAGAACAAATTCCATGTTAATCACGGTTAGTTTGAAGGTTCGAAGAGAAGGAAGTGGTCATCAGCTAGATGTTCAGGTATCTCAGACATCAACGTAGACCTAAGATACCAGAAATATAATATATTTTCATTAATTACTAAAGCCATTTTTAACTTACACTACGTTTTATCACTCATCCATGCCTAAGCATTTCAATTAATTTGGTTGGGTAGGTACGAGGAAGGTTGAATTTAGAGGAAGTGTATTCCGCAATTGCGTGGAGGGAAATTGGTGAAAACATAAGTAATCATGGTTGGTATTCGAGTCATGTCTTCCCTGTAATCGGTAACTATAACTGGATGAGCCTGTCTTTTAGCCCATGTGCCCAGCTATGCGGGGGCAAATAATAAAACTCTATGGGGTGAGCCCATAAATTGTGTAAGCTATACCGACCGAGTGGCTGCTGCTGTTACCAATGATAATACCAACCTTTGCGGATATATGGTGTCATGTTGTCAGCACGACGACCCCTCTAGCCGTGAATCTCAGTTTTCTAAGCCGGAGCTACAAGGTCTTTATCCAAGTAACTCTTAATTTGTCCTCGCGAGGCTGCGTTTGGTGCCGTTCCAGACATACACAGATAAATTTTGGAAGCTCTGGGGATTGAACCAGGAACTATGACCATTGGACCACAGAATTGGGGGCAAATAACACTATTCAAATGCTTACATGGGGTACATAAATAATTTAATATGTTATAGGTGGTACTAGTTTGTTTTTCATTTTGTATCGGGCTAACGCTTGTCGTGTTGAGCTCGACTGCTGAGGACGGGGAGATCGAGGTTCGAATCTCGGTCGGGTGAACTGGGGGGGGGGTTTCCTAAGTGGTTTTCCACTCTCCTTCCACGCAAATGCGGGTTCACTTCCTCTAATTAAACCTTCCCAATTCCTAATCCATTAGTGTAATTAGTACTATTAGTGTAATTAGTACTTAAAGCGTATAACCCGAACGGGTAGTAAGACGCGGTGCTAAATATTATTATTATTATTATTATTATTATTGTATCGGGCTAACTCATGAGAAGTTAAACTTGTCTGAACATGAAGTCTTACGATGATACACTATTCTAGCTAGGGGGGCGGATCCTATGGTTCTATACTGCCAAAGGGGCGTGGTAATATAAAAAGAGTAAGTCTAGCTCTCCAACAACAGCCTCCATCCAAATATTTCAACATCCTGGCTTATAAAAAGAAAAGGTAAAAGTGAATGGTCATCAGGCAAACTCTACTCTTAAAAAAACCTGTTACCCTGAGTGTCTTGCCTCACAGCCTCTGAAATATCAAATAGCTGTAACTAAACTTTCTACCGATTTCATGTTAATTCTCGTTCTTCCCTGCTTCAGCTACGAGGGGAAATGGTTAGTTGAGCCTTGCGTCAACCTTCTCTGATGTAACATCGCACAGTTCTTGTGGCTTGGACTCCTTTGCAAAAGTTGAGGTGAAGTGTAGTGCTCCCCCCCTTCCCCAACATGCATTCGACCCAACAGAGCTCGACAATAGACAGGGGGTCTTAACCTGACACTCCATTCGCCACGACTACGAGAGAGCTATGCTGCTCCTAAAATTATTCTTCCTAGTGATACAATGTGGGGTGATTGCGAGTGATAACGATAACTCTAGTGGTACCGAAAAGTTTACAAGGAGCAGAAAGAACGTTGTGTTAGGATCTATACCATATGACGGGGTTTGGGACAGTGGTGGGTACAGTGAAGAGGGCGGCAGTGTGTTGGGGTTGCCGAGTTTCCTGGAGCAAGTGTTGAGTGACATTGAAAATGTGAAGTGCAGAAACGACACCTTCCTGTTCTTGCAGGAGCTACAGAACCTGTCAACATGGGCCGTACAAAGTTAGTAACAGCTACTACTTGTAATATGATCTAAAATACTGGTCTCTTTCTGAATGCATTAACCAACTAACATTATAGCTTTGGCGGTCAGGACGCTTGTCTCACTCAGGAGCTTGGAGTTCAATCTTAACTGGCTGTGCTGTGATACTATTCAACGTCCAGACGCTTTGGCTAGATAGATTTTCACCGATTATCTGTATTAGCACTGAAGGCCATAAATGTCCGTTTCAACTTTATATATAACGGACATTTATATATATATATTTAGAATCATTCATCAACTAAGTTCAGTCAGTAGTGTGTCTGGTCTCAGGTTCGATTTCTGACAGAGCTGAAAAATTTATAATTGGTGAGATATGGGTTTCACCTTTCATATCAGTAATAAATTAACGGGTGGAGGCGGGATGTTGTGTCTGTTCTAGACTCAAGTTAATTTTTATAAGTCACGTGTTGATGTGATCAGTCGGTTCAAAAAATACACGTGAAATAGCTCAAATGAAATTTAAAATGTTTAAAATTCAAACTTTTTCTTGATAATTCATTTTTCTCATAAAGTTAAAAGTTAAAACTTCCGCTGGTGGGCTAAATGTCGGGTTTATCTAGTATTGTTTGCTGGTGACGGGAAGTTAGGGGTTCGAATCATGGTTAAGTGCGTTGAGGGCGAATTTTTCCTAAATGGTTTTACACTTTCCCTCCAATAGAACGCGAGTACATTTCCTCTAGATGTTCTCTTCCTCATCCCTACCTCAATAACGTGTGTATAAATGCGTACATCCTATAAGGGTAGTAAGACACGATAGAAAAATTGACATAATAGTAAAATAGTTCAAGCATTCTTTGTAACATTGTAAATTTTACATCAGTTTGTATAAAATGTCTTGAATAGATAAACAAAATTAATTTGTGCTTGAAGCAAACAGTGTAGTTTTGTTGTATATTAACTAATTAGTTTTCATTGAGACTAAAGTTTAGTGTAGAATGCAAGCAAGCCCTCCACTTATGCTGATGTCCCTAGAACAGCCCACCCACATTCTTGCCCGTCCAGAGTGGTTAGAGAGGGCAACTACGGGTCTAAAGGACACTGATTCCATCCCAGAAGCTAAATTAAGCTAGTCTGTCTGAACCATAGCACATAACTGATATTAAACCTTCTTGAAGACAGTGCTGTGCACCACGTCTTACCTTTCTTTCAGGCTATTATTTCATTACATCAGTGACCTACTTCAGTGGCCGCATGTTCTAAGGCGTCACTCTTGCAATAGACTAGACTGCCGACGACAGAGAGATTCCGGTTGGTTTTACTGAGGGTGATTTTTCCTCAATGGTTTTCTACTCTCCCTCCACAAAAATATGGGTACACTTCCTCTAAATTCAACCTTCCTCGTCCCTAACACATTCAAGTAATTAGTACATAGGCGTCAACCTGAACAGGTATTAAGACATGGTGCAAAAAGATATTAGTGGGGTAGCTACGAGAATGATAGGAGTTAGAGTAAATGTAGATATATTTGCGTGGAGGGAGAGTGGAAATTTTTTTAAACTACTCTAATTTGGCCCGGACAGGATCCAAACATTCTCACTATCGGCTGACTAGACTATACCGACGCCTTGGTCTGTGTGCCCACCGATGTGGGCTGGAACCAGCGCTGGATGTAAAGTTTTGTAACGATGTATATTTTAATAAGTAGGCCTGCGTTTAGTACTAGTGCGCGTTTGTTTCCTACTGCATCTTGTACGCACTCAGGATAAGGATAGGGATAAGGGAGGAAGAATTTTAAATAAAAGACACCCGCCTTAACGGGGAGGAAAAGGGGGAAACCATTAATGAAAAAACAGCCTTATAATAACCGATCGCGATTTAAACCCCAATATCCCCATCACCGGCAATCCCAACTAACACGAGAGTGACGCGTTAGACAACACGATCACCAATGTGGGTGATATTAGTGTTATTGACAACTTATTCTAAGGGGTAAGGACGAAGAAGGTATCTTAGATGAAGTGTAATCACATAAACCTTGAGAGAGGATGGTAAAATCACTGTGATGAAACACAAGTGGAATTATGTTCTTTCTATCGATGGCAAACCAGACTATATGAGCTTGACGTTTAGTCTGTGTGCCTACTGAAGTGGGTTCTCCCTGTCAACAGTGATCTTGTACAATTATTGACGCCTTAGACCACATTACCAGAGAGGTTAGCTATGTCGATGTTCTATGCCAAGTTAGTTTGTAAGTCATGTAGATTAATAAATCCATGTCCTCAAGATCTCCAGGTAGGCCCTACCCAATAATAGCTGCCAGCTCACCTAGTCTCCTTGACACATTAACAGACTTGGAAAGTAAAATAAACTGTTTTGTTTGTACAAATCTTCATCACCCAGCCGAGAATATAATCAAGTACTCGCTGACATGTCTTCAAATAGATGGTAGTCATTGATCCTTTTATTTGCAGAGATGTAGAGTTGGGAAAGTTTATGAGAGGACCTTGGTTCCATTTCAAGCACTAGGGGCCTTGGTTCAATCCTGAGTGATAGGGACCCTGATTCAATACTGGGTGCTAGGGGCCCTGGTTCATTCCTAGGTGATGGGAGTCTTGATTCAATCCTGTAGGATAGGGACCCTGGTTCAATCCTAGGTTATGGGGACCCTGGTTCAATCTTAGGTGATGGGAGCCTTGGTTCAATCCTGAATGATAGGGACCTTGATTCAATCCTCAGTTATAGGGGCCTTGGTTCAATCCTGAGTGATAGGGACCTTGGTTCAATTCTAAGGTGTCGAGATCCTGGTTAATCTTAAGTACAAGGAACACTGGTTTAATCCCAGGTGCTAGACTCCTGGTTTAATCCTAGGTTTTATAGACCCTGGCTTATTCCTATATGCTAAGGACACGGGTTAGGTCCTAGGTGCTAAGGACCCTGTTTACATTACAGGTGTTAGGGCTGTATGGATATTTAAGAGTGTTAGTATATTAGTTAATGTTAGTTTCCAAACCAGTTACACTATAATAACTATCAGTTCTTCTGTCTAGCCAAAGAAATATCAGAACCTAGAATACATAGGAAGCTTAAATCTTGCAGGAAAGTAACCTCAAACCCAAAAGGGTGCAGGAATACATGGTGACCAAAAATCAACATGGAGGCCTCCAAACTGAATGGATTTCCAAAAAAAATCAAAGTTGAAAAAATCTTGAACCCCAGAATACCTAGGAATCTGAAATTTTTCTGGCAGGTAGTCCTAGCTCAAAATAATGCAAAAATACTTGGTGACCGAAAATTCCAATGAGAGCTCCCAAAATTATGGGATTTACAAAAACCAAAGTCGAAAAAATCTCGAGGCTCAATAAATCTAATAAGCTGAAATTATGCCCTTAAACACCCAAAAAAAGCATTCAGAAATATTTAGTGACAGAAAATTCCCAAACTGCCTTACAAAATAGGGAGGGGAGTTTCCAAAAAATATCAAAATACTCTCAAAGTGCAGTAGAACTAAGAAGCTGAATTTTTCAGGTGGGTAGTCCTAAGCCAAAAGGATGTAAAAGTACTTGGTGGATGAAAATTTCCATTGTGGCCCCCAAAATGGTAGGGTTTCTAAAAAAATAAATTGTAAAAATTATTGAATTCCATAAGAGTAGATAAGCTGAAATTTTGCAGGCAAGTATCCCCTAACCAAAAAGTTCAGGAATACTTGGTGACAAAAAAATTCCAAAGGGGGAATTCCCAAAAAGACAAAGTCGAAAAAGTCTCGGTGCTCAAAAGACCTAGGAAGCAGAATTTTTTCAGATATTTAGCTCCTAGCTCAAAAGCGTACAGGAATATTTGGTGATAGAAAATTCTCAAGAAACCCTAAAAATGTGGGAAGGGTTTCTAGAAAAATAAAGTCAAAATACTCTAGAAGTTCAGTATACCTAAGAAGCTAATATCTTTCAGGTAGGTAGCCCTAGCTCAAAAGGGTTCAGGAATACGTAGTTGCCAAAGATTCCCATAGGTGCCCCAAAATGTTTTTTTTAAATAACAAATTATAAAATAATTCAAAGGACAGAAGGTCTAGGAAGTTTAAATTTTGCAGGCAGATAGTCCCTAGCCAAAATGGGTGCAGGCATACTTGGTGACCGAAAATGTGTATGGGGATCCCCAAAAAAAGCAAAGTATGTTGTTTATTAAGAAATCTTAAATTGAGGAACAGATTCACACTTTCATTGAAGTAAATATTTGATCCAATACAGAATCTTTAATTGAACTGAACCTCCCAGATTTTTAGGGTTAACATTTATTCCCATTATCAGTCATTGTTCAAAAAGGTCAATGGGATTTGGGATACATTACGACCAGAAATGAAGCCGTTTATTTTTAAACTGATATTATGCTCGTGTATTCATAAAAATCTAAAATTAAAAAGTAACAATAATAATAATAATAATAATATATTTTTTACTTCAGCTAAAGTTTCCTTAGATTGTATGTTTCTGTGTTCATATTTATCTTTCATCGTGATATTATGTATATAATTTAATCATAAAATTTGGTATAAATAAGCATAATAGCTATGGTGTCACCTGCTTTGATTGTCACATGGTTTACCTTCAAGGCGTCACTCTCTAAATATACTAGATTGCTGAAGACAGAGGGCTAGAATTCATGTTGGATATTCTGGGGATAGTTTCTCTTAAATGTTTTTACACCTTCCCTTCACGCAAATGGTGATACATTTCTTCTAAACTATACCATCTGCGTTTTTACAACATTAGCCTAATTAATACGTATGTGTATAGCCTGAACCCGCTTCGGTGGCGTAGTTGGCTAACGCGCTTGTCGTGTTGAGCTCGACTTCTGAGGACGGGGAGATCGAGGTTCGAATCTCGGTCGGGTGAACTGGGGGTGGTTTTTCCTAAATGGTTTTCCACTCTCCTTCCACTCAAATGCGGGTTCACTTCCTCTAATTCAACCTTCCCAATTCATAAATCCATTAACGTAATTAGTATTTAAAGCGTATAACCCGAACGGGTGGTAAGACGCGGTGCTAAATATTATTATTAATAAGACGTGGGGGGTGCGGGGTGGGGAGGGGTGGGGCAGGGATCGGGGTGGGGGGGTTCAGGGTAATAATTAAGGTGCAGCATTAGTGCACAAACTGACCAATAGAAGGGAGACTGATAATATACTTTGTTCGTAAATACGAGCGCATTTAACAGACAGTATGTGACTTCAAAACTGTCGAGATTTGTTTTCTTAATAGCATTATGCTTTGTATGCGTTAGATTTTTATTTCCTAGCACCGCGTCTTACTACATGTTCAGGTTTGTTTGTTTGTTTGTTTGTGAGAGTTTTATTTTATATTACATAAACAAATATATAAACATGAATAAAAACACGAGAAACATAAAGATACAAACAGTTAACACCAGCCCCGAAGGGCTCTCGAAAACACACACGACATAGGACACATAACAAACTTCACATAGATATACAATGGCGCCCTGGCGGGCTGATAGCTGCTTTCTATAGGTTAGGGGTGGGAAAATCATGTTCAGGTTATACGCCTATTTACTAATTACACTAATGGGCTAGGGACTAGGAATGATTAATTTGGAGGAAGCGCACCCACACTTGCGTGGAGGGAGAGTGGAAAATCATTTAGGAAAACTACCCTTGGTGCAACCGACCGGGATCGAACCCGGATCTTTCCGTCTTCGGTAGTCTAGTCCAACACGAGACTAGCGCGTTAGACCACGTGGCCACCAAAGCGGGTTTGTTAGGTAACTAAGGGTACAGGGAAAAAGGGGGTAAAGTCCTATTTTAACTAAAATTGAATTATTGCTGCCATCTGTTAGACAATCAAGAGACCGTTTTAATGTACCATAGGTTATGTCTAGAAGATGTTTTTGTCATATTTAAATTAATTTAAGAAAAGTATTTGTTGGGGTCTTTATGAGGTTTTAGATATAAAAGATGTTGCCCTGGAAAATGTGTCTAGTTTTAGTTTCGCCCTTCTAACCGTGTACGCTTCAAACAAGAGAAAGTGTACATTTCAAAACACGAGTTGAGGGTTATATGCGCCTTTTTTACTATAAATTTATTCTATCAAATAACCACTACCTGCTTCAGTGGTCGCATGGTCTAAGGCATCATTTTCCTGATAGACTAGACTACCGATGACAGTGATATCGGGGTTCAAAACAAGGTTGGGTGTACTTAAGGTGGTATTTTTCCAAAAATTGTTGCCACACTCTCTTTCTTTCACCAATCAAATGCGGGTACACTTCCTTTAAATTCTACCTTTCTAATCACTAGCTCAGTAGCGTAGTTAGTACATATACGTAAAACCTGAACAGGTAGTAAGGAGCGGTGCCAAGTAATAACAATAATAATAATAATAATAATACAAATTAGCCGCCCCCCAGCAGCTAACCACCCCTTGTTTAAATCATCTTTCTAATGTCCTTCTATAAACTCTCTACCCTAATTTCCCTCTAACAACTTCCCACCTAAAGCAGCTGATCGCCCAACTCTCTACCTTCTAGCAACTCACCGCCTTCTAGCAACTCCTCCCCCTTAGGAACTCACCAATCCCTATCACAGGGATCTTCAACCTTTTCATATCCAAGGGCCAAGGTTCCTGTCTCTTGTTGGCTCACGGATCTCAATACTGTACCGTCAATATTCGGGTTGAATACATATAAAAATATTCTTATCAGCTCATTCTTATACACTTATTTGTAATATTTTTCTTCGCGTAAAAAGAGAAAAATGTTTATAAAATAAGTAAATAAAAGATGTATTTATTTTATTAGTAGATTATATAAAATATATATTTGTATATGTCTTTTTTTTCTTTCGAAATAACGTTATAATTTTCATGATCCAGCGGGCCGCGAAAAGTGTCAACGTAGGCCGCGGGTTGAATGGTTGAAGACCCCTGCAACAACCCACCTGCTCTTATAAACTCCTCATTTCCTAGTAAGTTTCCCTCCCTCCCCCTCAAGTAATCACTATCTGCTAGAAACCCACCACCACCTGTCAGATAACCACCCCTAATGATCACCCCACACTAGAAACTCAGCAACCCTACCAATAACTACCCCTTTGTATTGCCCACCATCTCTAGGAACTTCATCGCTCACCACCAAGCAACTTACCACACCTTAGTAGCCCACCATCTCTAGGAACTTCATCGCCCGCCACCAAGCAACTTACCACACACCTTAGTAGCCCACCATCTCTAGGAACTTCATCGCCCGCCACCAAGCAACTCACCACACCTTAGTAGCCCACCATCTCTAGGAACTTCATCCCCCGCCACCAAGCAACTTACACCACACCTTAGTAGCCCACCATCTCTAGGAACTTCATCGCCCACCACCAAGCAACTCACCACACCTTAGTAGCCCACCATCTCTAGGAACTTCATCGCCCACCACCAAGCAACTTACCACACCTTAGTAGCCCACCATCTCTAGGAACTTCATCGCCCGCCACCAAGCAACTTACCACACCTTAGTAGCCCACCATCTCTAGGAACTTCATCGCCCACCACCAAGCAACTCACCACACCTTAGTAGCCCACCATCTCTAGGAACTTCATCGCCCACCACCAAGCAACTCACCACACCTTAGTAGCCCACCATCTCTAGGAACTTCATCGCCCACCACCAAGCAACTCACCACACCTTAGTAGCCCACCATCTCTAGGAACTTCATCGCCCACCACCAAGCAACTCACCACACCTTAGTAGCCCACCATCTCTAGGAACTTCATCGCCCACCACCAAGCAACTCACCACACCTTAGTAGCCCACCATCTCTAGGAACTTCATCGCCCACCACCAAGCAACTCACCACACCTTAGTAGCCCACCATCTCTAGGAACTTCATCGCCCACCACCAAGCAACTCACCACACCTTAGTAGCCCACCATCTCTAGGAACTTCATCGCCCACCACCAAGCAACTCACCACACCTTAGTAGCCCACCATCTCTAGGAACTTCATCGCCCACCACCAAGCAACTCACCACACCTTAGTAGCCCACCATCTCTAGGAACTTCATCGCCCACCACCAAGCAACTCACCACACCTTAGTAGCCCACCATCTCTAGGAACTTCATCGCCCACCACCAAGCAACTCACCACACCTTAGTAGCCCACCATCTCTAGGAACTTCATCGCCCACCACCAAGCAACTCACCACACCTTAGTAGCCCACCATCTCTAGGAACTTCATCGCCCACCACCAAGCAACTCACCACACCTTAGTAGCCCACCATCTCTAGGAACTTCATCGCCCACCACCAAGCAACTTACCACACCTTAGTAGCCCACCATCTCTAGGAACTTCATCGCCCGCCACCAAGCAACTTACCACACCTTAGTAGCCCACCATCTCTAGGAACTTCATCGCCCACCACCAAGCAACTCACCACACCTTAGTAGCCCACCATCTCTAGGAACTTCATCGCCCACCACCAAGCAACTCACCACACCTTAGTAGCCCACCATCTCTAGGAACTTCATCGCCCACCACCAAGCAACTCACCACACCTTAGTAGCCCACCATCTCTAGGAACTTCATCCCCCGCCACCAAGCAACTTACCACACCTTAGTAGCCCACCATCTCTAGGATCTTCATCGCCCACCACCAAGCAACTTACCACACCTTAGTAGCCCACCAATCTCTAGAAATTCCCCTTTTCTAAAAAAAAACTAAGCCCCCCCTCTCCCCATAGAAACTCCTACCTCAAGAGAAACATATTAGCCCATAGTATACCCCCCCTCCAAAACCCCCCTTGCAACTCACCTCTTCTAGTAATCACCTACCTCTAACAACTCGCCGCCCGCTGGTTGTAACAATTCAGTTCCTGATCGTCAATATAATGACGCCACTGTACGCATCTATGTCCAAATCCAGAACGGAAATGAGCAACCAGTGACCTAATACTGCAGAACTAACAAATTATATAATGACTGAAAATTGTCCGTAACAAGCAGATGATGTCAAGGAACCGTACCTCAGTGGCCTTGCAACATACAGAGTACTGTCCATTATATTCCAATAAACAGTTGAATAGCTTTCCTTGATGTTCGGGAAAACGTGGCAGGCTCCTCCATTTGACTGCATGGCCAGGGAGTCCAACTAAAGGTCTTGAAAAACCTAATCCAAGCTCAAGGAATGATGACCTCCTTTTAATGTAGTAGTGCTATTTCCCTAGTGTTATACAACATCCAAGTTGTCCTGGGGTCTAGTTGTTGTGTTGTTCTAGTAGTGTGCTATTGTACCCAGTGTTACACAACGTCCAAGCTACCCTTGATTTTAATTGTTGTGGTGGTGTTGTTGTTATTATTATTATTACCACCGCGTCTTACTACCTATTCGGGTTGTAGGCACTTACGCTAATGTGTAATTGTAGGGTGATTGTGAGATGAAATGGAGGACCTACAGTTTAACGTGGAGGCCTGGCATTCTACGCATTCACAAGTTGTGATTAATATACGTCTTGTCAGAGGTGAAGGAAGGGTTTGGCAATCAGATAAATCTTTGCCAGGACCGAGGGTTGAACCCTGGACCCCCCGCACAAAGATCCGACACCTTACCCCTAGACCACCTTGGGCACCCGGTTGTTGTGTTTTTCTAGCAGAGTGTCTTATTGTCCCCAGTGCTGGATGCGACATCCAAGCTGCCCAGTGGCCTCCTGTTCGGGAACATCAAGGACCTAGGAAACTACGACGAGTGCCTGGCTGTGAGAGCCTCCTCCGAGGAAGAGAACCGTGAGAACTTCAGAGGACAGTACTGCCTAGTCAAGCTGGAAGTTGACTCGTCCGAGGACTCACTGAACGCGCACAGGATTGATCAGTTCCTACAGACCATGACTGGAGGCAGGAAGTTCCTGGAGGATACTGATAGAAAGGTCAGTCTTGTGGGAGTTAGAATCACCAGGGATACGAGGGATCAGTCTTGTGGGAGTTAGAATCACCAGGGATACGAAGGATCAGTCTTGCGGGAGTTAGAATCACCAGGGGCACGAGGGAGATAAGTATTACGGGAGGCATACCCACCAGGCGTACAAGGGAGACCAGTCTTGCGGGATGTAGAACCACCAGGCGCACAAGAATGTAACTAAAGCTTGAGAAGGACCAGAAAATACTACCTGTTTAGGGGAAATATGGGACAACGTGGAAAGGCTATTTTAATTTCGGGTGATTTGTTTCAATATATATTGTCACGAACAAGGTTGAAAAGCGTAGCGGTGGTAAAGCGGTCCGTTTGCACTAGGTCACTATTGATGAGGATTGGGAGAGGGTTTCAAATCCCAACCAGCCGTACTAAGTTGTTTAAAGGTTGATTCCTACTTTCTCTTTGGCAAAGGCTTCTAAATGTACCTAATGTCTACCTTCTTCCTTCGTGTTGAAAGCTCGGACGTATTCTAAGACAAGGAGAACAGTAAAAAAATGGATGTAGCTAAATAATGAGCTCTTTCTAATTCCAGCTTTAGAAGTGGGTAGTAACTATCTTCTGGCTATATTCATTCTCCTCGTTCTTCTATTTTCTAGAGATTGTTGGCACCAGTACACTGGAATACACCGGGTTTGTTTGGGTTGTTTGTATCGTAGGGGCTGGCCTACTTCCCGTCATTCGCCAAGTTCGAATGGTCGGTGTGCCTGCCATCGACCTGCTCCGCCGATGACCTCCAATGGACCTTGAACAACGTGTTAAGAAACGTGGACCACCTTTTAGGACTCCACGTGTCGGCCAAGGCCAACAGCAACCACTGCTACGTTGCTTCACCACTTAGATTACAGACACGTGACTTCGCTATCGGGTGAGTTGGAATCTTCCTCAGGCCTAGAGGTTTTACACTTGGTATTACAGAAAATAAACCTGTATTTTAACACTTTACAAATGTCTTCAAGGTTATTTTTTGGAGTCCAGCATAGTCTTGTGAACTATCAATCCCATTCATTACTTTACCTTCCTTGTATTTAAACTATAAAGCTCATTTAAACCTTGTCTTTCCTTTTGAGTGATTTGTAGAGGCCATTCAATGTTTGTCATCTCTTGTAAGCTATTTTAGAGGACATTGGATACACATCCTCCTCTGTAAGTGAACTTTGAAACTCATTCAATACTTACCATCCAGTGACCCGTCAATACTTTCCCTCCCTTGTAACTGAGATACATGACCAATTCAATAATCTCACTCTCGTGTAAGTGAACTATAAAGCCCATTCATTACCTGACCTTTCTGAGTTAGAGCAACCATTCAACACGTGTCCTTCCTTGTGAGCTGAGTGACAAACCCTGGTATTCCCTTGTAAGTGAACGATAAGGTCAATTAAATATTTTGTCTTCCTTGTAAGTGAGCTATAAAGCCTATTGAATTGTTTACTTCTTTTTAAGTGAGCTATAAAGACCATTCCATTCGTGTTCTCCCTTATAATTGAGTTATAATGATCATTCAATACTCGTCATCTCGTGAGATATAAATACCATTCAGTGCTTTCCCTCTCTTGTAAATGAACTATATGCCGGTGAGCTGGTGGTCTAGAGGTAGGGTGTCAGACTTCTGTGCTGGGAGCCCGGGGTTCAATCCTCGGTCCCGGCACAGATTTATCTGATTGCCAAACTCTTCCTTCGCCTTTGACAAGACGTGTATTAATCACATCTGTGAATGTGGGGAATGCCAGGCCTCCACGGTGGTTCGGATTCCACGTTAAACTGTAGGTCCTCCATTTCATCTCACAATCACCCTACCATTACACATTAGCGTAAGTGCGTATAACCCGAACGGGTAGTAAGACGCGGTGCTAATAATAATAATAATAATAATAATAATAATAATAATAATAATAATAAAAGCCCCACTCATGCTTTCCCTCTTTTATAAGCAAGCTATAGAGCCAATTTTAACACTTGTCCTCACTTATAAATGATAGTTGTTTCTCAGTTCTACCACTATCTAGTTTGACCATCGTTGTTACAGAGCAGTAGCCATCCTGTTCTTCCTGTTCCTGGGGCTGGCGAGTGCGTACGAACTTTTCTCCAAGTGGAAGCAGAAGAATGAAATGTTCACGAAGGAAGGTCGGTTTAAATTTTGTTTTGTTCAAATGGATCAGGCCCACTAGATTTTTTTCAATAAATATAACCGCTCTGCAAAACTAATTTATAAATAATATAATGTTACTACCCCCCTCTCTACAGCCTTTGGGCTGACGTGTCAGAATGGCTTAGTGGGATGGGTCGGCATCGGAGGTTCCTTTTGATCTTGTTTATTGAAATAGATTAATTACTATACGAGTGTATAAATGTGGTGTAAGTTTTATAACTAATTCAAAGAGTTTATCAAAAGGTCCTCGCTCTATCAATGTTCCTATTCAGCAGTTCTGCACCCTATCCTATATTCGGTGTTATAACTCTAACTGGTGTCGAATATATAGCGGCCCGGTGCTGTGCGGCTATTATCTAACTCAGACTTTCAAGATGGTTTGGGGCGCTATCCTCCGTACTGAATAGAGACGCAAGCTGTAAGGATATTCTACCCACACGTTGCTGTAGCCTGGTGGTTGAATATGTAAAGGATAAAAAGTAACAAATAACATCTTTTCAGCCCCCCTCTCTTGAAAAGATCTAAAAACTCGCTGTTGTATACCAAAAAAGGAGGGGGGTGTTTCACTTTAGCAACCTACTGGTTTTGCCGATACTCTATGTTGTGCTAATTGGCAAAACAATCTATTTTTTGGAAAACATGACGTGGTACGCATGCGTAAATGCCAATTCAGAATAATTTATAGTGTGAGTTCTCAGGCTTACGTCATCCTTGCATGCTCTAGATTACCTAAGGCTGCAATATACGACGATAGTGTTGATTAATTTTAAAACCAGTTTATTTTAATATTAATAATTACATTTTAACAATAATGATTTCAATAGCTACCAAATACTCTGAGAGAATTTTCTTTAAGGAGTACTCTTTGCACACAAGCAACCCTTAGCTGTGTTCCGAACATTGTTTACAAATGCACTTAGCACAAGTAGACCTAATAGCACTTGGGACGTCCCTCGAAAGTGTTCATACCTCACCTGGTTTCGTACATTATGAAGACTAATTTTATCCCTATCCGGTATTCCAAATAAAGACTGAGATCTTCTGTGTAACTACCTGAAACACAAAGTGTGCCCACAGTATTTATTAACACTGCTCCTGTGTTCTACAGGAAGTTATAGCAAGATTCTGATAGCCTTCTCCATCCCAAACAACGTCAAGAAGCTGCTAAGTCTGGAGGCACCCCCAGGCACCATCACGTGTATCGACGGGATACGATTCCTGACCATCCTCTGGGTCATCTTCACCCATAAGATATTCTGCTTGACCTTGGAACCCTGGTCGAACAAAATCTTCCTCATGGATGTGAGTTAAGTTATAGTTAAGTCATCACTCTTCATTAAGAGAGTTTATCACCCGACACAGATGGTAGCACGTTCTTTCATTGGGCCAAGGTGCCTCGGGTTCAATTCCCAGTATGGTCGGAAAATATTATTGGAGAAATCGGGATTTTTCCCTTTTACCGTGATGAATTATTGTCGTGGGGACTGGATGGTGTGATTGTTCCAGAAAAAAGAAACTTTATTTAACACGTTTACTGAGCAGCTCTATAAGTCCAAAGGTGTGCTCTAAATATTCAAAACTAAATCTATATTAATAAAATTAAGCATTTTTCTGCCATGATAGTTGTGTGCTATCCACCGCACGCAGAGATATGACATATAAAAATGAGTAGCGTCCATGCACAAATATGTACACCTAAAGTTTTAAAATCTCGATTAGATTTTTTAATTAATCAAAAACAGTAAAATTAAGAAATAGATTTAGTAATACATTTCATAGAGCTGTGCAAAGCGGGCTATGATGGAACCTGTGCATGGACATGTGCACCTGGAAGCCTTAATTTTTAAAAATTTTAGTAGATTTACTTGTTATCGTGTTTACCCCTTTTACCAATTGTTTTTGCACTACTTTACCTTTTTGTTCTTTTTACCCATTTTTCCCTTTTGACACATTTTCCCCTCTTTACTTTTCCGCCTTTTCAACCCTGTTCACACTATATCCCTTTTTTTGCCCATTTGGTATCTTTTAACCCTTTTCACACTTTATCCTTTTTCCACTTTTACCTCTTTAATCTTTTTTACCATTTTTAATTTTTATTGAGTTTACTTTTGCCCTTTTTTACCATTTTTGGCCTTTTTGCTCTTTTGCCTCGTTACCCTTTCTATTTTTTTGTACTTTTTGCCTTTTTGCATCTTTTCATTCTTTTACGCCTTATACTTCTTTACCCTTATTTACAATGTTTACCCCTTTTACACTATCATATTATATCTATCTTATAAGCTACTCAGACGAAAGACAGATTTAAAATCGGCTCTTATCCGTGTAAATTCCACTTTACATCCAGATCTTATCAACCAAGAAAGTATATTTCAGAGTTATATTTGCTTATTTTATAGAAAATAATATTTTTGGTTTATTTCAGCCCCTTCTCGTAAATCCGTGGTTGTACACCACTAAGCAATTCACGACGGTAATAATTATTCTGCACCTTCCCAAATGTGTCCAGCAATTAACAACTGATAAGAAATTTATACCATATAAAATATTTCTGCTAGAACATTTGACCAATGCTGTCACCACATTGGCATGAAAATACTCGTAATATTGCAAAGTCACTTCGTTACTATAAAACTTTTACAACATAATTATTTTCGTCAACGATCCACCTTTTCTATACCGCATCCTTGACTTAAAGAATCGTTTAAAAATATATTTTTGTAATACTAGACTAATTAAATTGATAAAATATCACTATGTTTACCTTGCAACAGTGAAACTGTCACCACATGTCAAAACTTAGATCTCCACAACTCAAACCCTTATGGACACATCTAGTTTAACTTTACTTGCCAAATTGACTATAGCTGCTACATATCGGCTTTTGCTGTTGAGTCATGACTCATGATGAACCCATCGTTCACAAAAGTCTCTTGTGCTGACCTCCAGCAATGAGCTGATACTTTGAAACGTTTGAGTAATTTTCAACGACACCTAAAAGTTAAATAACTATTCCTGGAAGTGAAAGAGCTAAAAAAGATTCATGCATTTTGAATACACATGGTGCCATTTTACAGAATTTTTCTCGGTAACTTTGCTCCTATGCAGTTTGAAAAATAGTGAATTCATAATTTAAAACATGGATATGTGATTCAACTGTATATTAACAGCAAAAAAAAAGTAAAAAAATTGTCCCTTTCCATTTAAAATACACATGAAGTAAAAATGTTTTGTATAAGAACTTATATAAAATCACCATATCTACGCTCTAGTCCTGCAAAAAAAACCAAAGTCGCTAGATATGTCTACTTCAAAATGAAATTAACTTGTTTAACTAATTAAAATGGTTAATTAGGGAAAAAATTCGATCGATAACAACTATAGCACCCATTTCACTGGTTGTATGGTCTAAGGCGCTACTCCCACAATAGACTAGCCTACCGATGACGGGGAGATTGAGGTTCGAATCTCGGTCGGGTGTAGTCAGTGTGGTGTTTCCAACATTGTTTTCCACTCTTCCTCCACGCAAATGCTGGTATACTTTCTCTAAATTCAATATTCTTCATCCTTAGCACATTAGCGTAATTTATACATAAGCGTATAACTTGAACGGGTAGTAAAACGTGGCGCAGAATATTATTATTATTATTATTATTATTATTATTATCATTATTATTATTATTATTATTTTTATTATTATTATTATTATTATTATTATTATTATTATTATTAGCACCGCGTCTTACTACCCATCCGGGTTATACGCACTTACGCTAATTGTGTAATGGTAGGGTGATTGTGAGATGAAATGAAGGACCTACAGTTTAAAGTGGAATCCGAACCACGGTGGAGACCTGGCATTCCCCCGCAGAATAATAACAGGCAAGATAGTTCATGTGCCATTCCCCCCTACCCCATAAAGTTAAAGTGTGATTTTGTTCATATTACAACAGATTGATAATTTACTTATCACTTCACCTAACCTTAAAACATTCTTCTTTTTTTTTAGCTAGTGTACATTTTTCCATCCCTCGTCATAGATTTTGTTTCATATGTTTCTTTATTCTACTAAAGAAACTACCTCACATCATATTAGGGAGTTCTCAAACCTGTGATTTTATTTACAAAACGTCATTATGGACCACGAATGTGTTTTTATTTTTTGCTGTGAAAATGTTTTATTTATTTTATCGGGTTATATTTTGCATCTAACTGCTTTACACCCTATTCCCATCAGCCACGATGTTTTTGAATAAAATAGACCAAGACACACTGATTACAAAATACCAGGTTAACTGTATGTACGGTTACTAAATAGTTTTCAATTGATTTCCGAATTAAAGTATTCATTTTAAATAAATAATTACTCAAAATAAATTATATACAAGGGAAAAAATATTCATTATTCTGTAATTTTGTTTATACCATAGAATTGGTGCGCGTCTTAATTAAATATTTTTAAGATAAAATTTTAACCTATGTCAATATTTCAGTAATATTGTTTCACTGGCTCTATAATGATTTTGTATAAAGCTTTGTTCTGTGGGGTTTATGTGCAAGAATGATATTTACATGTCATGATTATATAAATCACTGATGAATATATAGTTATTATTAAAATTAGATATTATTACCAAATGTCAACAGACAATCACAAGTACAGTTTTCTATTTATAGCTTTTCCTATCAAAATTTAAGATTCTAATGGATTAATTAAATTATTATTGTTGAGTTTGTAAAAAAATTCAAAATATAAAGGCAATTTATTTCGGTTAGTAATAATCAATCCATATTAACATGTGTACAAACTATTTACTTAATATACGAAGTTAATATTAAATAGCCACAAATATTGTAAATATTACTGTTTTTAATAATTACTTAAAATATTATGAAATTAAAATTATGGATTATTAAATAGAATGTTCATAAATATTTATTAAAATATTCCACCAAGCTAAATTGAGGTGTTTAAGGGGGGAGGGGGGAGAACGCGAGTTAAAAACAGTGTTTGTGCAGTTATTATAGCAAAACTTATTTAGGCCAAAATAAATAAAATATTGTTCAAGTAGAAACATATAGTTTAGTTTTCTTCACGTGGTGATATCAACAGTTGTTAATTATCTGTCAAGATCATAGCGGTACTAGATTACAAACCTTTTAAATGAAAAGAACTGTTTGCATTAGATTTCAGGACACCCTTGACAGATATTCAAAAACAGTTGATATCATCATGTGAAGAAAACTAAACTCTGTATTTCTATTGGTAACGAGTTATTTTTATATAAAAACCACATAAATGCTGCCCTTTTCTAGCACTCCTAACACCCTCACCTGAAGGTACTACTCGTGAAAACTAGAATACTTATACACTAGTTATTTAAGCAGGACCGTTAATAATTTAGGATGTATTATTTTAAGAGAGCCCATTTTGAAACATTATTTTCAAAACTTTATTTATTTTCTCTAAAAATAGCTCAGATTATAATGTATATCATGAACACATTTGCATTATTTGTATTTTTAAATCTTTATTGCCAATTTTACCGAACATAGAAACCAGAATCTGCGTGAGGGAAGCCACATTGTGTGTTGATATGACGCTTTGCAATTCAAACTAGAAACCACTTACTGTCAACATATTTTGTTCTAATGTGGATAAACACAACGTAAAGAGAATATAAGGTAGCACCAGATGGAGAAATACATCTGAATAGCTAAGCTGGTGACGTAACTCAGTACACAAACCAGTACATTACACACACAGAGCTATTTGGAAGACAAACTAAATTGTTAAAATCAGGTCACATTTTGGAACTTTAAATAATAAACACATATTTAAAATACATAGCAACGTCATTACTCTAATTAATTAAAAGAATATGCATTTATTAAACTATAGCTGCTGTTTACTGGGTGACGTAAGTAGTGAAATAATCAAATGCCTCCAAGTAGCGCTAACTTTCTAATTTCTTTAGATTGAATGAACACCCTTTAAGTTATTATCTATGTGCGTGTTTTTTAACTAATTCTTTGACACTGCGACTCAACTTCAACACAGATCAACTCAATATTAACTTTTTATATGTTTAAATATTGTGTTGTTACAAATCGCTCCAACACAGTCGATGTTATTGTAAACCTGTATTTAGTTACACAGCACATGCGCGCTGATTAGAGTCGGTTGGCTATGAACATCACAAACAAATCATCGCGCAGGTCGGACAAAGTTGAAATATTTTCGAATCGTGCCTAACAGGCCAAGCGTATGGCGCTGAAATATTGTAATTTATTTTAGAGCTCATCACGTAACCATGTTTAAGTTCCGCTTCTTTTTTTATTTTAGTTTTGCGTGTTAATCCGCAGTAAGACTGCAGGTAGCGCAGATTGTGTTTGTCTCGGCGGTCTATGTGTCTTTATATGAATAGTAATCATACATGTGTCCTGCACTGTTTGATCCCCTTGATCTGACATGGATGTTTATGTTGTTTTTTTCATCTCTTAAGTCCGTGAAAGAGTTGTTGAAGATGCCACTGTTGAACAGCATGCTGGACGTAGACACCTTCTTCCTTATTGGAGGAGTGGTACGAAGCTACAACCTGCTGCGGGAACTGGACGCTCATAGGTTCAACTACTTCATCTCCTTCTTCCAGAGGTACCTAAGGTGAGTACTAGTACAGCCAGAGAACAGGGATGAAATATCCTGCGCAGCGGAACTCATATAGCTTAATGAAGTAAACCTCTCATGTACATTCTCATATGAGTCCTAGATTTAGAGATGGATTAATAATATTTGATCCATCATTTACATAATATTCACTCAATAACATAATGGTATATTGAGCTCTACGCGACAAAAGAATGTTATTAAATTGTTGACGAATTCTACTTCTTTATTTGATGGTTCATTCTCCATAAGAAATGTTTAATTTTCTAACTAATGTTCAAGTTCCATCATTAAATTAAACAAATCTTACAAATCAAGTATCACAAGCATGCCTGCAAAATATTCTACTAACAGACCAGACAAACCGGAAAGGGTTGTTTTCTTATTATAAGAAAATGTACTAAGTAAAGGGAAGAAATGTATTCTTATTAGAAGAGAAAGTATCAAGTAGAGTGAAGGAATGTACTTTTATTAGAAGCGAGTGTATCAAGTAAAGGGAAGAGATGTACTCTTATTAAAACAAAGTGTACTAAGTAAACGATCCCATAAGGAAAACATTCTTCTGTATGAATAGCGTGAATTTCTCAATAATGACCCGTATTGTGCTGCTATAATTGAACCATTCTCAGGAAATGAGCGCCCTTATTCAGAGTCATGAATACAGAAAACCTTCCTTCCAATAGCTCTGCTTTTAATGGATGGAGAGAAGAATAGGCTTCCATTCACCTCCGAGCCACTAACAATTGGTGGTACATTACGTATTACTTAAAGACGTATAGTTTCAGATGACTATCAAAATTACTCTACTGAAAACCTATTTGGTTTCAAGAGGTTTAAAATAATAATTGTCAAGACATTGGCCTCTCAAATCAGTAAACGTAGAATAGCTCACCATACAAACATATATATCTTCATATATTGTCGTTTGCACTCACACAGATTATTCAAGGTATGTCATATATCTTAGAAGTTTTACATTTACTACCTTGATGGGGCCACATTCTATAGCAATAGTTTTCAAACTGTGGTCCACACACCACTTGTGCTCCATATAAGGAGCCACAAAAAAATTAATGGTATGATACATTTGTATTTGTATTTGCTAAATATGTAATCTGTCAGGATGTGCTATGGCTGAGGATAGCGGGAGGTGATTGTGTATACCTGTGTGGGTTCATGATTGACGAAGACTTGATTTTTTAAAGTTTTTATTAGTGCTTCTATCTCTAGTACAAAATTTGATGTTGATAGTGATATATAGAGGAAATAAACCCGTAGAATATTCGGAAGCTTGAGACAAAACGAAGTGTTGCTAGGAATAATCAATGGTCTGTGTGACTCCTAGGTGGTCCCTACACGGTTTCCAAACCCCGGTACCCTGGGATCGAGTGATAGCCCTCTACCACAAATTACTACACGGGCTAGGACGCCGGTTCCTACCACAAATTACTGATGAACCGGCGTCCTAGCCCGTGTAGTCCCGCATCAGGAATAGTGACCCCTAGACTGCGATGTTGATTAGTCAGCCCCGATAGTTGGATATACTACTTTTTATCCTTCCCTCTGGCCTTGTTTCCGAATAAGGAATGCTGACAATGTTTATGTGGTCAGCTACACTATTATATTTGTTTACGGGCTGATCACAACAAACTGCAACACTAGTTTTATCATTCATAATTCATAACACACAAGACTATACATATATGCTTTCTAATTTAAGCCGTGCGGTTACATTATTATAGTTTGAGACTAAATTTCCCAAAATAATTAATTAGTAAACTAATTTATTATTTTATCATGTAAAGACTTTGTAGATATCCATTATAAATGAAATTGTTATATCAATTTTCTAATATCACCCAAAATTAACCTATTATTTATTCAAGGGTTTCAATCAAAATCAATATAACACCCAAGGACAGACCCTTAAAACGTAGAGATTCATCATGATTTATAGGTCTACATTTTTCACAGTAACAATTTTTTTCTCTCTTTATTTATTAAAAAGTTAAAAGTGAAATAAATCACAATATTTAGAGGCTAAATACTCATATATATCAAAAATGACAGATCATAATGACTTGTCAGTATATATAGTATAGTTTCTAGCTGCCAGCTCTTTTTATGAAAAGGGAACTGTAAAATGTGTAAAATGTGTATATTAAACAAAGTTATACATACATTATACTGTTTTTACTGCTTGATAATCACTTTCATTAGAACATGTCCTGCGTCGATAAGAAACAGGTAGGTAATATATTCAGGTAGGTGGTCCGCGTGTGAGTCGAACACTTACTATTACTATTATTTTCACGTCTTACTACCCGTTCAGGCTATACGCACTTACGCTAATGTGTATTGGTAGGGTGATTGTGAGATTAAATTGAGGACCTACAGTTTAACGTGGAATCCGAACCACGGTGGAGGCCTGGCATTCCACACATTCATGTCAGAGGTGAAGGAAGGGTTTGGTATTCAGATAAATCTGTGGCGAGACCGAGGATTGAGCCTCGGACCCCAGCACAGAAGTCCTACACCTTACCCCTAGACCACCAGGTCACCCAACACTTATTAAGTAGTCCACTGAGAAAAATTTGAGACAAACTGTTCCAGAGGGGGGTGAGGCCATGAATATTTTCAATTGTCTCGGAATACTATTTAATTAGTGAGTTATTATTTCAATCTATAGTTTACTCCATAATGAAGTTAAAAGATGCTTAAAAAATGTCTACACCATAAATAGACTTATATTTTGAACTGAATAAAATAAAAATAATATTTTCCATGTAAAACTGTTTTATTTCCAACGACGATCTTCGCAGATTGCTGAAAATATGCGATTAAGGTTAAGGTTATTGGAAACTATATCCAGCCTTTCTCAAACCAATACATTTTGTTTGCTTGAAAATAAACAAGTGCATGCGCATGAGTGTCTTACTTTTGGCTAATCGCCTGATAGAAAAATCATAACTGTAAGCAATGTAGCCACCCCCGCAAGAAAGAATTAGCTTACTCTGGAAAAGAGATTGTAATAAAAAAAAGCTTCAATTCTTAACTATTTTAAAGTTTATTTCCTAAAGGCTCCATGCTCTCCCACCCCCAGCTCTCTCTGGAAGTGCTTCATGCCTATCATCCTCTTCCCCGTGGGGCGCGCACCCCAGGTTGGGAACCACTGTTCTATAGCCACGGGGTGATGGGGGTGTCTGAATGAGTGAGAAATATTCATCGCTGGCTAGGATGATGTGCTTCCCCTACAAATTTTACATTTAAACTATTTAGCAACTGATCACGCATTTCATTTATTCCATATAAATTTAAAATGACAATAATTTATTTTACCAATCGGGTGAAAAACTAGTCTGAGACATAGCTCATCTTGGAGACTGTCCTCTGACGTCGGTGACAAGGGGCCACCTTATCTTAGCTGCCATTCTCAAAATAAACACTGCAGTGAGAGGATGATAAAAACAAAACTAGTTAATTAATATAATATAGTGTGCCATATGCTGTATTGTAATTTAAATTATTAAAATCGAATTAATATTACCATATAGGTCTAAATATGTTGCTTTCACGAAACGAGCATGTAACTTAGTTGATAATTTTCAAAAAACCACTACGTTTCCGCATTTTTTTCTTTTTTGTATCACTTCACATATTTAAACTAATTGGTTAAAGATTACGAACGTAAATTTTAGAGGCGATGTAATTTAATTCGTGTGGAGGTAAAGTGGAAAACAATTTTGTAAAAAATACCCTCAGTACACTTAGCCGGGATTTGAGCCCCGAATTCTCTGTAATTGGTAATCCAGTTTATTGAGAATATTATTCCTTTTACCATGCAACCACCGATGAGAATCAGTATTTTCTTAACTATAATGTTAAATATCTTGTTTCTAAAATATTTCACTTCTTGGAAGCTCTTGTGAAAGTTCTGCTTGTACTTGCGCTGATGGGCGGTGTAGCGAATTGATGTTATTATTGTTGATATACGAGACACTTAAAAAAAAAATTCACCTCCTTGTTGAAGACCTCCTCCTGTTTCTGCTCTCCTGTTCCTCCCAGGAGAACAAATTGACGCAGAGTGCTTCTAATTATAACGACAAAAACCTCAACTTGGGCATCATCTTTCCCATCAATCCCTCTTCTTATTTACGAGTCCTCATCCCTTATTATTATTCCTTCTGATGGAGAGTAGCCCCACCTCCACTCCCCTGCCCCTCCCTTAGCCAATCAATTACTGTACCATTAATCAACATAGTGGATCCGCCATCTTATTTACATTACAAATATACTTGGCGTCGTTTCTGAGTGAATTCAGATGCGTCGCGTTAGGTTGAGAAAAAATAATCACTGCGTTGTTTGCATACTGCTTTCTACCCTTCACCATTCTGTCTCTGGTAGATTCCTCTTTACATCCCACTGCACTAATTGAACAATGCTAAGCTCCTTATATATTGACCAAAAAAAAAGGAATCTTGTGAGGTTGAAAAACAAACAAATTCTTAATCCTTGAAAATGCCAAGAAAAAAACCTAAGCTGTATATAAGTTTACTGACTACTCTTAACCGTTTCTCATAAGCATTAAAACTAAATAATGTATCTTTAAATAAATCTCTTCAATAATTAATGCATAAATGCCTTGTATTTCTATAAGTAGTAGAAAACGACTCCTTAGAGGCTTAAATGTAAGCCTACATTAAACTTTTCCCAGGCTTAACCATGAATAGGGGCAAAATAATTTTGTTTGTGTTCAGTGGGAGAAATGTTCGGCCTGTTGAACACAATTAGCAGCATAAAATGATCGTTTGATTCACTGTGCTCTTGTGTTTTCAGATTGACCCCTGCGTACGCTGCTATGATAGCTGTTTTCGCCACAGTATATGTATACTTGGGTTCGGGTCCCGGATGGCACAATGGCGTGGAGCATCAGTCCGAGATATGTAGAGAGAACTGGTTGTGGAACATTCTATATGTCAATAATTACGTCGACAGTAACAGGAAGGTGAGTTTGAAGATAACTGGTTGTGAACATCCTATATGTCAACAACTACGTTTACAGTAATAGGAAGTTTAGTGTGGAGATAGCTGGTTGTGAAAATCCTATACATCAACAACGTTTACAGTAATAAGGATAGTGTGGAGATAGCTGGTTGTGAACATCATATATATCAACAACGTTTACAGTAACAGGGAGGTTTAGTGTGGAGATAGCTGGTTGTGAACATCCTACATGCAAACACCACGTCTAGAGTAAAAGCAAGTTGATAACTGGCTGTGTAATATCATATAGCTGGAAATTAGATAAATCAAAGGACACAAATATCCAACTAAAGGAGTGTTTCATAGTATGTTAGAAGTAGCTCCCATTTCTATAAGTTGAAGTCCGTGATTCTTGTCCCCAGTGTATGCTTCAAACATGGTACTTGTCAGCCGACATGCATCTATTCCTCTTCGCCCCCTTGCTCGTCTACCCTCTGTGGAAGTGGCCTAAACTTGGCAAGGTGGTCATGGTCGCCGCCATCAGTGTCTCTGTGACAATACCTCTCGCCACTATCTACATCTACAACTATCCAGGAGTGCACTATTCTTCTTTACAGTGAGTTGTAGCAGTCACAAGGGATGTCCAGTGTGTGTATATGTGTATGCTGTCACAGGAGAGTGAGAATGTTATATAAACAGTCACAAGGGTTGTCCAGTGTGTGTATATGTGTATGCTGTCACAGGAGAGTGAGAATGATATATAAACAGTCATTAGGGTTGTCCAGTGTGTGTATATGTGTATGTTGTCACAGGAGAGTTAGAATGATATATAAACACTCACAAGGGATGTCCAGTGTGTGTATATGTGTATGCTGTCACAGGAGAGTTAGAATGATATATAAACAGTCACAAGGGTTGTCCAGTGTGTGTATATGTGTGTGTTGTCACAGAGGAATGAGCATCCTATTGGAGCAGACCACATAGTTGACAAGTGTAGTGTTTAGTGAAATATTGTCAACTTTCAGCGATGACCTGCTGAGCGATTACGCGCAGTACATCTACTACCCAACACATCAACGCATGTCGCCATATTTCGCGGGGCTAGCTCTGGGCTACATCCTCCACGGGTACAGAAACACCAAGAAGTGCACAATCCCAAAAGTAAGCAGACGTTTACCAATGGGTGGGTAATATTTCACCTACTGGCCCGTATTCCTATCTTCCAATTTTATAATGATTTCAATAATTTATATAACAGTACAGTTTGTTTGTAAGGAATATTTATAAGAATGTTTACAAAATAACTATCCTACCTTAGTTGTTAATGGTAGGCTAACTCGCTATAGCAGGCACGTGAAATGCAACAAACTCAAATTTATGTGTGCATGAAAATAAAATGCAGTGGCCAATGCTCTGCACTAACCGTTTTTTTTTCCTTCCTCTCTCAATAACAAGCTAAAACATTGATGCTAATTGCCATCGTGATATGTCAATTGTTCCCATTTTATTCATGATAGGATTTTAACTGATTTGTTTTTATAGTATTGAGAAACTTGAATTTTTTAGTTTAAGATTGATTTTAACATATATTTTATATTAATGTTTCTAGTTAACAAATGTTCTGTTACAAATATAATCATTTAATTTAAAAGATAAAATAAAATAATTATCAACTAATATAATAAAATTGATGTAATTCCCTGGTGATCTTGGCAAGTCTTGGGAAATCAGTTTATCATATTTTATAATAATATAATGTGTACACGTTTCAAAACTGCGAGTTTGGTAAGTGTCCATATAATTTACCTACATCAAAGAGAATCTTCTATTTTACATTTGTTAAAATTAACGTTAAGCTAATTTGGCTCAATTAAAAGATAGCTTATAATCTAGATGTTTGTTTCTGCGCTTACACCAAGCTTATTAACAGCTTTATTTAATGGGTAGGGAGGAGAAAGTTATCTAAAGAAAATGCACCCCTATTAAAATAGAAATATGATTGATAAAATCACTACCCTGTGCATCCAGCTGAAATTCAAACATCGACCATCCCGTACACGCAATCCAGTATATTGTGAGAGTTAAACCTGAGACTGTGTGACCCCCGGTGTGGGTATTGACTGAAATATCTTAATGAAAAATTAAAGTTCCGCTCCAAATGTCTGAATGTCCATCCCCACGTGGTATGTTCTCAGTGGGTGTCCATCTTCTTCTGGGGTCTCTCCCTGACCACTCTGGCCGCTGTCATCTTCGGGCCATACGAGATGATACAGTTCGACCACCAGTATGACGTCATAGAGTCCAGCATCTACGGAGGAGTCCACAGGTTCGCGTGGGCTATCGCCGTGGGCTGGATCGTGCTCGCCTGCAGCAGTGGCCACGGAGGTTAGTCCCATGTCACTTGGATACCCTCTCCCTTGGAAACTCTTTGCCTTGAGTGCTCTCTCCTTTGGGAGAACCCTCTTCTTTGAGAACCCTCTCACTTGGATACCCTCTTCCTTGGAGACTCTTTGCCTTGAGAGTTCTCTCCTTTGGGAGAACCCTCTTCTTTGAGAACCCTTTCACTAGGGAACCCTTTCACCCAAGGAAAGGTTCGGCCAAGTATGTGTTGGTTTGGAGGGTGAGTGTTGTGCCATTTGATTTGAAATGTTACAATGCAGCTTGTTACAGCTAATATTGACGTTCGAAATATCGAAGTGTGTACAAGTTAGATGGATGTAAGCAAGGGCTATGGATAAAACTACGAATATAAGTACAAACAACTTGTTTTTATTGTATTATTTTATATATGTAGTTCAAAACCAACAAGCAGAAAATCAACAAATACTATTTATTTTTCCTGGAAGCGTGAGTAGAAACATATGGTGGGATAGATATTGTGTTTATTCTAATCCACTGCTCTCCCTCTGGTATACCCACATTTAATAAAACTAAAAGTATAGGGCTTATGAAGATAAAATTTAGAGTGAAATTTAATCGCATTTTTGTGGATGAATGGGAAGAAATATTTAGAAGAAAACACCCATTTGCACCCAGGCCGGATTTGACTCCGATCTCCCCATCACCAACATATCAGACTGGACAGGATTGACGTTTATCTCGTGGGTTGTAAATGTTAGACAAAAGAAATCATCTTCAACCTGTTTATGTTAATCTGACAGTATTATCTCTAGTAATTCCCTCACACGTTCGGGTACGTAGTTAATGTATAAGAAAATTAATTTTATGGGTCCCATTTTAATAATTGTGTTATAAATAAATTGGTTCTGTAGTTATTTTAACTATTAAATAATACAATATTCTTGGATTTGGGGGGCACGGATGCTGGCTGAGACCCCATGGACTCTTTAATAGTGAGCACTTGAGTGTAAATTGTGAGAGTTTTATCGTGGTACTTGCACAGAAAAGAAAACATTATTCAGATCACGGACCGGACTAAGCCGTCTCATGTTATCGAATTGTAGTGTCATGTCTTCCCTCTATTCTAGGTCTAATCAACAAGGGTCTGTCTGCCAGACTCTTCAGACCCCTCAGCAGACTCTCCTACTGTATCTTCCTGACCCACCTTGGAGTCCTGCACTACGGAGTGTCCAGGATCAAGTCTGCCAGATACATGGATGATTACAACATTGTGAGTGGGAACATGTTCTTTGATTGTTAGATAATAACTACCTAGTCCAATGTCATATGATGTGGCTGTCCGTATAGGTAATTAAGACTCTTGTATCGTAAGCGTCTGGGACCTCCTAAATATGATGAACTCGCATATTATTGGTAAATATATGTTTGAAGTCTTAAACAGATATTAGGAAAAGGAAAATATGTGGGACATTTAGTGGTGACAAATCTATAGTTGGTAGGTCAGTATTTGAGAGGTTGGGTGGTGGTAGATCAGAATATAGAAGGTCATCAGGTGAAAGATTAGTATATTACATGTCAGCCACTGGGAGGTCAGTATTTGGCAGGTTGGGTGGTGGTAGATCAGAATATAGAAGGTCATCAGGTGAAAGCTCAGTATATTACATGTCAGCCATTGGGAGGTCAATATTTGGCAGGTTGGGTGGTGGTAGATCAGAATATAGAAGGTCATCAGGTGAAAGCTCAGTATATTACATGTCAGCCATTGGGAGGTCAATATTTGGCAGGTTGGGTGGTGGTAGATCAGAATATAGAAGGTCATCAGGTGAAAGCTCAGTATATTACATGTCAGCAACTGGGAGGTCAATATTTGGCAGGTTGGGTGGTGGTAGTGCAGAATATAGAAGGTAATCAGGTGAAAGCTCAGTATATTACATGTCAGCCATTGGGAGGTCAATATTTGGCAGGTTGGGTTGTGGTAGATCAGAATATAGAAGGTCATCAGGTGAAAGCTCAGTATATTACATGTCAGCCATTGGGAGGTCAATATTTGGCAGGTTTGGTTTGGGAGGTCAATATTTGGCAGGTTGGGTGGTGGTAGATCAGAATATAGAAGGTCATCAGGTGAAAGCTCAGTATATTACATGTCAGCAACTGGGAGGTCAATATTTGGCAGGTTGGGTGGTGGTAGTGCAGAATATAGAAGGTAATCAGGTGAAAGCTCAGTATATTACATGTCAGCCATTGGGAGGTCAATATTTGGCAGGTTGGGTTGTGGTAGATCAGAATATAGAAGGTCATCAGGTGAAAGCTCAGTATATTACATGTCAGCCATTGGGAGGTCAATATTTGGCAGGTTTGGTGGTGGTAGATCAGAATATAGAAGGTCATCAGGTGAAAGCTCAGTATATTACATGTCAGCCATTGGGAGGTCAATATTTGGCAGGTTTGGAGCTGGTAGATCAGAATATATAGGGTCACCAGGTGAAAGTTCAATAGATGATAAGTCAGCAGCTGGTAGGTCAATATTTGGCAGGTCAGAAGGTGAAAGGTAGACAGTTGTAAGATAAGAATAATTGTATAAAAGGTTGACAGGGTGTCAGATCATGTAAATTTGTGTCAGTAGTGAGAAGCTATATTTTAAGGGCTTGGGTATGTCCTGATCAACTCTCCAACCCCGTTCACTGATTAAGTTAAGTCACTTAAATAACCGTGTGTTTATAAAGTAAGTGCAACGTACCTCCAATTTGTGGTTGAAACAACGTGGCCATTTTAAAAATCGATCAACTTTGTTTGTTCTAGGTCCATGACTTCGCAGGAGATGTCACGGTCACTGTCGTACTCTCGGTGATTTTGTACGTGACGTTCGAATCACCATTCCTAGCGGTCACCAAGATATTAACAGATAAGATAAACAAGATCAGGCGACAAGAAAACAATAACATGATAAAACCTGTGGTTTAAACAAAATCAAGAGATCACCAAACAATAACATGATCAAAACTGCGGTTTAAACAAGATCAGGAGATCACCAAACAATAACATCATCAAAACTGCGGTTTAAACAAGATCAGGAGATCACCAAACAATAACATGATCAAAACTGCGGTTTAAACAATATCAGGAGATCACCAAACAATAACATGATCAAAACTGCGGTTTAAACAAGATCGGGAGATCACCAAACAATAACATCATCAAAACTGCGGTTTAAACAATATCGGGAGATCACCAAACAATAACATGATCAAACCTGTGGTTTAAACAAGATCAGGAGATCACCAAACAATAACATGATCAAAACTGCGGTTTAAACAAGATCAGGAGATCACCAAACAATAACATGATCAAACCTGTGGTTTAAACAATATCGGGAGATCACCAAACAATAACATCATCAAAACTGCGGTTTAAACAATATCAGGAGATCACCAAACAATAACATGATCAAACCTGCGGTTTAAACAATTTCAGGAGATCACCAAACAATAACATCATAAAAACTGCTGTTTAAACAAGATCAGGAGATCACCCAAAAATAACATGATCAAAACTGCGGTTTAAACAAGATCGGGAGATCACCAAAATAACATAATCAAAACTGCGGTTTAAACAATATCGGGAGATCACCAAACAATAACATGATCAAAACTGCGGTTTAAACAATATCGGGAGATCACCAAACAATAACATGATCAAACCTGTGGTTTAAACAATATCAGGAGACCACCAAACAATAACATGATC
Organism: Timema monikensis; assembly: GCA_902151445.1. Taxonomy (NCBI): domain Eukaryota; kingdom Metazoa; phylum Arthropoda; class Insecta; order Phasmatodea; family Timematidae; genus Timema; species Timema monikensis. The sequence goes on along the minus strand of CABFVZ010000666.1, from coordinate 107,244 downwards.
AAACCTTGGGTTTAAACAAGATCAGGAGATCACCAAACAATAACATGATCAAACCTGTGGTTTAAACAATTTCAGGAGATCACCAAACAATAACATGATCAAACCTGTGGTTTAAACAAGCTCAAGAGACCACCAAACAATAACATGATCAAACCTGTGGTTTAAACAATATCAGGAGACCACCAAACAATAACATGATCAAACCTGTGGTTTAAACCACGTCAATCGACACGATAACAGCAACACCATCAAACCTTTAAACAACATTTCGTTTTTTTTATTGTTTTTTTTTGTTATTTTGCTCTTGACCCATCTTGCTAACTTTATTATGTGACACCTATAAAAAAAAAGACTCAATCTACGCAAGTTGTGGGTCACGAGAATGTTTAGTTGGGGTGTAGCCGTAGAGACACTGAGCTTCACGTGATATGGATTGTTTAGGAAAACTTTTGAAGAGGCTGCCATTGCCAAGAGAAAATATCTAGAGGTAATCAGAGGCCTAGGAACCTTTTTGATTGGGGAGAGGGGTAAATGTGTGATATTGTTGCCGACATTATATTATGTTTGGCGAGTCTTAGTTAGAATAGGGTGTCCATGGATCCTTTTTATACAGGTTTTTAGACAATTGTTGCCTCTAAAAGCTATTTAGAATATGTTTTAGTGTATTTACATTATAAATTGATATTCAAGCTAGATATAAAATACTTCCCTATTTATTGGACTCCAAAACTGATTCTGAAATAGGTTCATTTTTTAATTCTGTTCAAAATATTTCAAGATAAAGTTTTTTGTTATAAAATTTAATAATTATAAGTATTTAAAACCATAACGGGTTGAACAGGGTTTGGATTTCTGACACTGACAATAGATATAGTGGTTAATTAGGTCTACCTCATAAGGGCCTTAGAGATCCTTTTTTCACCAATATAATATGCATAGCATATAATGTGCTCAACCCTATTAACCACCCCGTCAATAGAAAAACTACCCCTGTAGATAATCTAATCAGAAAGTAGTTTGGGTAATAATTGAGGTGTTTAGTCTCATTTATTGGTATGTTATTGCAGGACGTGTTGTATACCCCTCTTCCCCCTCCCCCAAATCCCCACTCATTAATTATTCATGATGACTGCATGACTCACGGCGATCATTATTCCCTCAAGTTGACCGTTTGACGGCCCCGCAGGGATCACACAGAATATGGAAACATTGCTGGTGCGGATATTGCGGCAACAGGAGGCAAAGCGACCTTTACCAGAATTGTGTGTCGTTAAAATTCTTGTTCGGTCACCACTGCGGCCAGCTGACCTCCAATCACCATTAGCGACTTGATTATACAGTCTAATTAAAAGTGGGATGAACATCTAACCCGAATAAACTCAAATTACAAAGCAAATGTAACAAATGCATAAAATTTGCTCCAGGGCTGACAACATCGGGGGCTTAGCTGCGTATTCTCTGACTTTGTACGTTGTTAGTGGACTATTGTGGATGAATTACAGGGAAACACCAAACCCAAACCCCAGAACATTATTTATTTTAAATAGAAAGATTAAATTTAAATGAAAAAGTTATTTTATTCATCAGCTACAAATGCACACATAATCTACCAAATTGTTTATTAACATTTTACTCTTTATATATATATATATATATAGTTTTATTTATTTATTGTTGAATATAAATTTTAAAAATAAATGTAGACGTGGTTTAACATAGGGATTACTACCCCCTTAATCGGATGGAGGATATAGATGTTAGTTAAAGGGAAACTCACCGTAGTTCACCTGGAGAGAGCGCAGAAACAACCCTCAGTGTACCGGGCCGAGATTTAAATCAAACGCCAACATTGCTGATCAGAGATGCGTACAGCAGTTGAACTGATTTCATTAAATGATTCTTCTCTTTTAAAAGAAGCTGATAAGCAACCTATTCCTATTTTACATTTAAATTAGTTTCTAGCTTGAAATATAAGTGCCATTAATATATTATATTAAGTTATATTTAATTAATGCTGGAGCTGTACTTCAGTCAGTATTTTTTATACAAATGTGTGTAGTTTACGTTGGCTATAAATATAAAATAGACTTTGCATAGGAAAGAAGATGTATTTTTCGTGGGTCATTGTTCAAATTGTTTTCGAGACACAATTTAAGTTGAATGAACCAAAATGTGTGACTATATTAGATACTTGATTTTTCATACAAAGGATGACTATTTCTCCATGATCACAATAGTCAGAATATAATGATTTAACTAATGACTCATTGGCTCTCTGATTCAATGTATCACTTTTATAGAAGCAAAGTAGTTACAATTGGTAAGTATTTTTTTATCTATAGGTAATCAATTTGGAAAAGCTATTATATATATTCTTATCATTTAGATTTGATACAAATATTCAATCATTTGTAAAGTTGCACTATTTTTACCAAACCAACTTACGTAAAGAATATGACAGTATAGTTAAACAGATTTATAAAAAAACTCTTTTTCCATTTTATAGTAGAACTAAATGGAAGAGTTATTGAGACAAAAGGTGGAAGTAGAGAGAATCTAATTAGAAGAGGACGGCAGGAAGAGTTATTCTGTAGGTGCGTAAGAGACCTGTCATGGAGAAGAGAAGTGTCCTTGAAATGTAAGGGAGTGTCGTACAAGGCATACTTTGTACCCATTGTCACATATGCAGCAGAAACATGGACACTGAATTTAGGAGAGACCAGGAAAGTGAAAGCCATGAGAATGAAGTTTGTGAGGAGCATGTTAGCAGTCACGAGGAGAAACAAGATTGGGAATGAAGTTATCCATGAAATAGTAGGGGTACAGGGAGTATATGAGATAGTAGAGGAAGCAAGATTGAGATGATATGGTCAATGGAATGAGGATGGAGAAGGAGAGGATGCCAAAGAGAATTATTGAAATTAAGTATGTAGGAAAAAGACCACAAGGGAGGGCAAGAAAGAGATTGGAGGAGAAGACAACTTAAAGTGTGCAAGTGAAAGGAGAATAATGAACGAAATTAAAGGAGGAAGAGTGGTAGACGGAGAGAAGAAGATGGAGGCATTGTACTAAACTGACCTGGCCACAATCTGAAAACAGTTGAAGATTAAAATGATAATGGTGATTATTATAATGATTAATATGATGATTATGATGTTAATGGTTTAAAAGGTATAAATATAATTTCTGGTTGTTATGGTATTAAACAACGTAAATTGTTATGGATGATTGAACTGAAAGCCGACTTTAATTTTAAAATGAAAATAGGCTTTTGTAGTAGTTTTGTGAGCTCTGGTATGAAAAATGTAAGTCTCTAAAACAATATTTTGCAATTGAGTTAATACTGATATATTATAACACAGTTTATATTATAATATTTCATTAAAGGGCTATTACCAATGGGGTAGTGAATAAAATAACATTGAGAAATATTTTAAAAACTAGTGTTTCAAAATGGCTGTTACCAAGATGATGTGTTAATAAGATTAATACATAAGAGTAAACTTACGATCCAATAACTGATTACTAGTAATATTAAGAAAATAACTATCGCGTGGTGTAAATGAACACATAGTTTGTGATATAATTAGTATCATTATAATACATGGAATCTAGAACGTTATGAAACCATTTATTTTGTATATAGTACAAATTAATAATGTAATCCTTTTGTAATGTATCATGTGTTCAATAAAAATAAAGAACATTGTATAAATATTTTGTATGAAAACAATCGTGTTGTATTATTGTCTCCGTGCATTATTTTGTAAAAATTTTAACAAAGCGAAGCCATTTTCAGTCTGTAGATATGAAGGAAACGTTTTTGTAGCTTAGTGAACAGGTATGGCAAATGATAAACTGGGTACACTGGTGCATCCCAGATGTTGGGTACCTTGGTTCAGCAATTATTCGAGTGAATCTGGTACATCCCAGGTGCTAGTGGCCCTGGTACATCAATGATGCAAGTAGCTCTGGTACATCCCAGGTGCTAGTGGCCCTGGTACATCTATTATACAAGTAGCTCTGTTACATCCCAGGTGCTAGTGGCCCTGGTACATCTATTATACAAGTAGCTCTGGTACATCAATGATGCAGGTAGCTCTGGTACATCTCAGGTGCTAGTGGCCCTGGTACATCAATGATGCAAGTAGCTCTGGTACATCCCAGGTGCTAGTGGCCCTGTTACATCAATGATGCAAGTAGCTCTGGTACATCCCAGGTGCTAGTAGCCCTGGTACATCAATGATGCAAGTAGATCTGGTACATCAATGATGCAAGTAGCTCTGGTACATCACAGGTGCTAGTGGTCCTGGTACATCAATGATGCAAGTAGCTCTGGTACATCCCAGGTGTTAGTGACCCTGGTATCTTCAAAGTGGTGACTATTGAAAGAATCTCATCAGCTACTTCAAGCATTGTTTGTAAATGCTACAAAAACTATCATTAAAACAAAGGAAGAGTGGGTGACTATTCAGCGGTTGTTAGTATTCGGTACAGGGACCTGAAAGAAGGTATCAGTGAAAGGAAGTACACAGAGTAATCTATTTACCGTCACCCACTTTACCTCATTTAATTACCGCGACTCCTCATTCTCCTCTCCAAGGAGGGGAACATGGCTGCCATTAATTAAGACACATAGTACGACAGTGCCAAGAAGGTTGAAATAGAGGGTGGGGGGGCTATTTAAATGAGTAACGAGAGTCTCCCGCAAGGAACTCCCATGGGGGGCGGGTACAGCCCTTAAATTAGAAGCACGAGTTCTACTCAAGAGCCAGGATTAGGAGGGTGAATGATTGTACGGAGAGTGAGTTGTTTAGAGCTTGCGGGAAGTCAACTCGCTATATTTTTTCCCATCGCGTCTCAGTACCCGTTCGGGCTATAAGCATACATTTATTACGCTGATTGAATAGAGATTAGGAAAGCAGAATATTTTAGGAGGTGTAACAATATTTACGTGAAGGGAGAGTGGGAAACTATCAGTGGGAGACCACCCTCAATACACCCGGCTGAGATTCGAACCCCGATATCCCCGACATCTGCAATCCAGTACAACTCGAGAGTGACTCGTTAGGTTATATCACGCGACTGGCGATGAATTTAGAGTTTTTACTAGCTATTTAGATAAAGTAATTTAATAAATAACGTATTTCCCATCTGCATCAGTGGTCGCATGGTCTAAGACTTCACTCTAACAATATACTGAATTTACAGTGACGAGGCTATTGGGGAATATCCTGGAGGGGTGGTTTTCTCGAAATGGTTTCTCATTTCTCCTTCACGTGAATTCAAGTATATTTTAACTCAATTATACCTACGCAACATATACGGCTAGCCTACCTGGTGGTCTAGGGGTAAGGTGTCAGACTTCTGTGCCAGGGGTCCGGGGTTCAATCCTCGGTCCTGGCACTAATTTATCTGATTACCAAACCCTTCCTTCACCTCTGACAAGACATCTTGTGAATATGGGGAATGCCAGGCCTCCACCCTGGTTCGGATTCCACGTTAAACTGTAGGTCCTCCATTTCATCTCACAATCACCCTACCATTACACTCATTACACATTAGCGTAAGTGCGTATAACCCGAACGGGTAGTAAGACGCGGTGCTAATAATAATAATAATAATAATAATAACTAATTAATAGAAGATAGCAATTATTACATCCCTGAAAAACAAAATTATAAATAGTTTTTTCTTTATAATTAATTGACATTACGTTCTACTATTCTCGTGCATGAGACACTATAGGTAGTTTTCAATCAGGGAAAAGCTACTGCAAACACATCCAACAGTAGTGACACCCTTTGTTTGGTTTTCTAACCCACTTAAAGAAGAAACTATCCAACTAAGTTCATTTTAAAACGGTCTAGTTGTAAAATAGATTATAACCCGAACAACTATAATTTAGTTAAATTTAAAATATGTGAATGGTTGCCACACTCGAGTTAACTATAATATAGTTATACATTACATTACATTAGTTAGTTACAACATATTATGTTGTTCAGATGTAAAGTCACCGGTTCAATGCATCACGTTATAATTAGAAGTAACCCGCATCGATAGGCTTGTCTAGTCTCGATTTCTGGAAACATTAGGGTTGGAATATTGAGGGTGATTTTTCACTAATGGTTTCTCACTCTTAGTCCACACAAATGTTGGTACAGTTCCAGTAATTTCTATTTGGCTTATTCCGATTCCTTTAGCGAAGTTAAATTCAGATACCCCGGATGGGAAGTAATAAGAACTATATATGTATGTATATTATCTACACCAAGTAGAGAGCTATTTGGATATTAACGTAATAGTTCTTTCAAATCAAGAAGTGGTAAATAAATGCATAACACAGCATAATAATCAATTAACAATTAAATAGCAATATCGAGCGAGACACTTTGCAACTCTCTGTGCGTCTGTTAATAATTTAGTAAAATTATAATAACTTCTCAATTTGGTTATTGGCTTGAGCTTGTTATATTTTAAGAGCGTACCTTTATTTAGCAATGGTTTAAGGTTTTTTAAGTACGGGGAAACACACACGACTTTCAAACTAACATAACTTAGAACAGTAACATCTATTCTACTAGAATATTTTAATAGTGTAAAGAAATGTTAAAACTCCACTATGTACACAGTATATGTACCATCACCTGGGATGGAAACAGGTTGTTGTATACCTTAGGATCCTGTCCACTTAGCCATGGAGAAAACGACCCTATCTGCACGTAGGAGGAGTGATAGCGAGAAACGCGTTTTGAAAATGTACCTAGTCAAACCCTTTGCAAATATTTGCGCTGACGACTTTAATAATTCCGTGGCACCCCATTACGCAATGCTAGAATGTAGTGGGAGCTTTGCATAATGCATGAGGGGAGGATTATTCCCCTCTCGCTTTTAAATCCATTTCCCCTCCTTCCGTGTTTTAAGCCTCGGTATTTTCTAGTGTTTCATACTTTGCTTGATGATAATTCACTTGCGGTTTCTTACGCGAGTTTTTATTTATTTGAATATTCATTAAAGGTTAATTTGTATTTATGTTTATTAGTATCAGCTCTCGAGTTATTGAATCTGATAATTGTTTTAAAGGGGTGATGAGATCTTGGAAGCGAGCAGCTCGTTAGTGTCACGATTGAGAGGGGCGGAGTTGGACATTGAACACTAACAGAGTCATTATTTGATCAATGAGGTTTTCTATAACCACGTTGTGATTTTCCATCCTCTCCCCAAAAATAAACTTGTGTGGTTTGCTAGAAAGAAATGGTTTTATCTACTTCCTTATCCTATCGCCTAGGGATATATATCACTAATATACAGTATTGCCCCCCCTCAACCTGTCACCTAATATTAATCTCCTTGTGTTAAATGTTCCCGCCATTCCAGTTAGTTTCTGGCGCAGTACAAGCTTGTGAGCCACTTGAGGAACTAGAGACCAACTTTCTCCTCGCTGATGTAACACTTTTAACCTACAACTGAAGAAATACCGGTCAAATGTTATAGCTTCAGTTAATTTAGCTGAGAATGAAAGTGTCGATGTCACAGGTTGCAACAAGTAATTCATACTGGCTATCTAGAAGTTAAATAACTGTATATATGTGTACACAATTAAATCCGTATTTATAACTGCCCGTCCCCGTGGTTGAATGGTTAAGAAGACCAACTGTTGGTCCAGGGACTGTGCTTGTATACCTGATGGTGACGCCTAAAATAATGTATGTTGCTACCCTGCTAAGATAATTAATTATGATATAAGGCGTCATTATCGCAATATACTTGTCTGATTACAATGGGAATATCGGGTTTGGAATCCAGTTCAGGTGTTCTACGGGTTTTTAGGTTATGTTCATATGCACTAATTACGCTAATGTTTGAGGGATGAGTAAGATTGGATTTAGAATAAGTGTACTAGTATTTTTATGGAGATAAAGTATAAACCGATTTTTTTTTTAAACCACCCTTAGTACACCTGACCGGGATTTGAGCCCTGATCTCCTCATTATCGGCAGTCTAGTCTATTGCAAGAGTGACACCTTAGACCATTCAACTCTGAAGTGGGTTTTCTTAAAATTGATATCCACTCTCCTCAAAAATATGAAAATATGGGTACACTTAGCCTCAATTCTACCTTCCTCATTTCTACCCTATTAGTGTAAATATGTGAATATCCCGAATGACGTTGTAGGCTACATAAAAAAATCAATCGAACCACCGTTGAATTAACATTTAGGAAGATTTAAAAGAATCGATTAATAGCAGTAAAACTCACAACAGTGGTCACGTGGTCTAAGCTGTCAGGCATGATGAAATCTTCCATTTCTTTCTATCCTGTACCAATCTCTTTATCTCAACATACTTTATTACAATTTACATCCTCATTTATCTGCTTCACACATTCTAATCTTTGTCTTACTCTGGAATTTTTCCATCTCACGATATCTTCCATTATTTATTTCATCCTTTCTCCAAACTACCCTCCCTTTTCTTACCATATTTATTAAGCCTTAAATAAAGTTGGTGACTTGATGTTAAACTACCTAATAAAATTATGTGCGTGCCAATAGCTGTGACACGCCAAAAAATAAATATTTTGGCTACCACATTATTGACATAAAATATCAGATGTGCTATGTGCAGATACATGACTTGGCCGATGCTAATGTGAAAGTTGATAAAATAATGTTTTAAACTGTCAGTTGAGAATCATCTTTTGATGAACCTACTACAGGTTAAGTTAGTTTGTAAGCTCCAAGCTGATATAACTCTAAATATAGAAAGTGCACTTAAAATATTATACACTAAAACAGTTTGTGCTGGTTTTTTCTTCTTTGCGTTATAAAAAGCGATTAATTCGCTTCTTTATTTTTTTATTTTTTTTGCTGGGTTATTTCCCACCTTGTAAGGACCAGACGAAAGAGGACGACGAAAAAATAAAATCTAATAAATTTATATGAAATTGGGAGCGTAAAGTTTGAAGTACTTTTGTTTTTTTTCTACCTCTTCACTGCTCCAAATTAGAAACAAAAGTGAGTTTGTTGTTGAGAGCAGAAACAATATTTGTATATTGAGGAGGATATTGCGTAGAGAGAATGGTCCATAATTATTATCAAGATACAGGACGTCCTATGACGTCATAATGAGCAAGATATGAGATGTCCGCTGGCGTCATAATTAATACGATGCAAGACGTTCTATAACGTTCTAATTAGCCCGATATGGCACTTCCTATTACATTATAATTAGGGACCGGATTTTGCATATTTGACCATTCTTTTCCTTTATCGTAAGACATAGGCAGTTGATATATATATATATATATGCATTTTGTGTTATTATGAATATAATATGTTAGTTTTATAGTGCATATAATTGACTATCCCGCTATTTAGGCTTTGGCCTCCTTTTTTTCATATGATATAGATTTTCTGCTAAAAGAGAGTTCGGTTTCTCAAAAAAATAAAGTTGCGGCGTACTTGTTTGGAGTAAGTTTGAAAATCAACATTTGTTAAACAGCTTCCAATGAGCTTATATTGTGTGGAGGACAGTGAGAGTAGTGGCATATATCTGGGAAGAAACATCAGGCCGTTGTAGGAGAAAAGTTTAACTTTTTTGCGAGCTAACAAATTTGATATGTTGTCCCTTGACATCATGTGAAGTAGAACTTAGCTTTTTAAATTATAAAAAAAAACATGCAATTTGAAAATATAACCCATTTCTTTACTGAAAATGTAGAAAAATGTCTAGTGACCAACAGAATGTTATCCACTTTGATGGTCGATTGGACTAAGGTGTCGGCCCCACAGTATACTGGACTGCCAATTAGATCTGGGTTTGAATCTCAGTCCGGTGTACTTAGAGTGTTTTCACTCAATAGGTTTTTCACTTTCACCCCAGAAAAATGCAGATACACTTCCTATAAATCCACTTTCAAAATCCTAACATATTAGCGTAATTAATATAGATGCGTGCGACCCAAACGAGTATTGAGACGTGGTGCTAAAAAAAGTTAATGTGAATTAATTGTAGGCAATAAAATAGTAGCTAGTAAAATCAATTTTACATGGCTTGTTGTGTGCTTTTTTTTTTTACTTACGTGCCTATTCTGGAGCCTGAATCCTATATTTTAATTCCTATTTGCCTGCTTATTTTAAATTTGTTGGTTCTTAAGAATCCACTCCCTAGTTATAATTAACAAGATGCAAGACACACTCTGGCGTCATAATTAATAAGATGCAGAATGTACTCTTATAACAAGATACAGGATGCCTTCTGACGTCATAATGAGCAAGATACAGGACGTCCAATGACGTCATAATCAGCCAGATACAAAACTTACTTCTACGTCATAAACTCACAATTAACCAGATGCAGGGCGTATTTTGACGTCATAATTTTAAAAAATATACAAGATGCCCTCTGACGTCAAAATTAGCTAGTTATAAGACATTATCTAACGTCTGGCTGACCAGTTCCCGCTAAAACAAGACTACAATGGTAAAATTGGTATTATTAATATTATTCGGCTAAGAATGAGTGTCAATTAATAACGAACGCTCCCTATTAATGATTTTTCTTCCACCTTATCTCACTACTCTTTAGGGTCATATGCCCCTTACATAGTAATGGCTATAGTATTCTAAAGAGGAGTGGAGTAATATTTAGATTTAAAAAATACCCACAACTGCGAGGAGGGAGAGCTAGAAAGCATCCAAGAAAACCGTCTTCAGTACATCCAGCCGGTGTTTGAACCGTAACCTATCCGTTACTGGTAGATCAGACTAAATGAGCTGGACATTTAGAGTGCATGCCATCGGCGTAGGCATTAACAAATACAATAGAGTACAATACTGGACACTTGTTACATTCGCCATGTTAAACCTGGTGACAGTTCGTTTGTGACGAGCCTAGCAGCGTGACATGAAGAAATGATGCCAATTACAAATTATCATTCATTTATATTAATTTAAATTAGTTGAAAATGACATATTGATATGGGAATTGAACCTAGGACGTTTGACTTAGCACACCAATACTCTGCCACTGAGATATCCAGGGTTCGTCCCATGCTCAGAGTCATTCTTAACTCATAGTTAAATTATGGCTAAGTCTATGATGGACGTGCGGAATAACAGCTATATAAAATATTATATATTGCGCGTTTGGGCTACATCATCCTTAGTACAAATTGTGGAAAGATTAACCAGTAGTAGTGTCACGTTTCCCAGGGGACGCACGAATGCACTACTACTAATAATAGTAATATACCGGTATGTATATAATAATTAATATATATTTCAACCATACCTTGTTTAATTTGGATGCATTACAATTGGGCCACGTATAAATTTTACGTAAACATTAAAGTTGGGCCACTAATACCAGTTATGAGACAAGGTTGTGCATAGACCTGTAAAGACATATACATTCAAACTATAGAAATCACTTCGTGTAGTGTCCCAGTGATTGAAAGATGGACGGTTTGTTTATGTAGAGTGTAAGGGGCAAAAAATTGCTTGTCATAGAAAGTAACAATTTTTCATTTGGCTCGGGCTGCTACCGATGATAAAATTCACTGTAGACGTGCAACAAAAAGTGTTCAGCAAAGGTGTACACGGACAACATAGACAGTAATTTTATAATTGATAGTGATACCAATCATAATCACTAAGTAAGTGATGAAAAATATAAATTGACAAGCTATAAGCAATAGTGTAAAGCAAAGTGCTAAGAAAAATGTATGTGAAAGACCATAGAAATTCATCCATTGTGAGTTGGCAAAACAATATTGCCTTGGTACGAAATAACATTTACGTGGCCAGGGGCGATGCTGTTTGGAAATTGCCGATGAATCGAGAAGTGTTAAAGGCTGTTGAAGGTGAGTGACTTTTTGTGATAGTACAATATTGTTTTTCATTAAATAAAATTGAGATGGTAATGGAGGTGGTATATACGTAAAAATTAAGTTTTGAGATAAAAGGGGTTAAAGTTCAAAAGAAAATATTGTAATCGTTAAAAAAATCCATATCAAGATAATGATAAATCTTTACCTTCTTACCCCAACACAAAAAAGTGGATTATTTATTCCATCTGTCCCCATGTCTATCTGTACCAGGATTTTTTTTACTGTGATCCTAGCCCTAAAATTAAGGGTAGTTTAACAATGAGTGTTGTTTTGGAATACTAAGTGTTTTTTCGAAAATCGCTCTGACGATTGGGTTAAAAATACATTTCTAGGATTTGTTTTACATTACAAATAACAAAGTATTATTTTTTGGGGGCAAAAATTCGTTTAAGGTTAGTTTAGTGAGGGGAAACGTTATTAAAAGAAACAGCTCTAACGATTTAGTTCCAAATGGGTATCTTGGGAGTTTTTGACCTGAAAAATAACACTATACTTGTTTTCTGTGTAAAAATATTTAATAGAAAGTGTACTAAGGACTGAATTTTCAAAATTTATTTAAAAAAAAGAAATAACAATTTTGTTCAAAATTTGTATGTGGGGACTATTTTACATAGTAGTTTTCAAAAAATAGTTAAGGGGGACTACTTATGATAAATTTTTAGGAAATTTGATAGACTCTTTTTTTTTGTATGGCATTTAAGAATGAAATCACTATAGATATCTGTGAATGATTTTTCATGATATTATAAGAATATATTTTCTATTTTTACAAATTTTAATAATTTGAAAATAGTTTATAAATAACTAATGTTTGAAAATTAATTTTGTTTTTTAATTATGTACACTTCTTTTAATTGTTAGTAGATAAATGTTCTCAATTTAATCTTGTATTAAACCCAAAAATGTTGTAATTGATTTTGAGCGTGTAATACACGAAGCTGTAATCATGCAATGGTCAGAGGCAAACATTATAGGTTGCCGGTTTGGTCTTGGCCAAGCATGGTACCGAAACATTCAGTCTCTTGGTTTACCTAAAATAGACAACAGTAAAACTTCAGCTGAAGGACAGTATTAAAAAAAATGGGATGCAATTTTTAGAACCAGAAGACGTTGGCGATTTTTTGTGACTGAAATGATGGCGAATATGCCGAAAAATGAATAAATACGTAAATTCTACGACTACATTGTAGAAACATATATATTGATGAAGAGCCACAATTTCCCCCATTAATTTTGGGCCGCCGCATCCGAAACTACATCCAGGACAACAAACGCGCGCGAATCCTTAGCTCACAGTTCAATTCCTATTTACCTCTATTTCATCCGTCTTTATATATAACTTATTTATGATCACGCTCTTGGAGTTTCAGACATAAATTTATATTAAAATTCGGTCAGCCAACAAAAATGTTTACTAAAAGAGCGAGGAAAGAAATTAGGGTAAAGCAAGATTTCATAAGGTTGAAAATATTACTTTTAAATAATGTATTAGTAACCAAATGCCAATTTGTAAAAGCAGTTTCTTACAAATGTTTACCGGCAACAAACCTGTAAAGTGTTTGGCATGGTTTAGCATTTACTGTGTATCAAATACGAATTTAATTAAAGCAAGTAAGTGAACCCAAAGATTTAAAAAATGGTCCGTCTGTATCCGGGTGTTTTTTTTTATTGTGACCGTAGCCCATAGTCCTAAAATTAATGGTAATTACTCTATTCTTACTCAATTACTAAAGTTTGTACTTATATGTTTTACACGCCTATGCACAAGCTTGTATCATAACAGGTAAACGTGGACCAACTGTTATGTTATTAAGTTTAATAGGTCTATATCTTTTATAATCCTCCTGGTCAACAAATGTGACCCAATCCACTTGTTAGCTTATGGGGGAAATTGGTCTCGTGGCCCAATTGTAATGCTCTGTTTAGTTCTATTCTGGTTTCCCGGAGACCTCAGCCGTGGTCAGCATCGTGGTAGAATCTAGCTTTAGATTACCTCTAGTATGATGCAGTGCTCTCTAGGTATGAGAATTTCTGAGTTTAAGAGGGGAGAGGTTCTGGGTGCTAATAGCGTAACTTATATTAACGGTGACCTGGCGGTCTAGGGGTAAGGTGTAGGTAGGACTTCTGTGCTGGGGTCCGGGGTTCAATCCTCGGTCCCGGCACAGATTTATCTGATTTCCAAACCCTTCCTTCACCTCTGACAAGACATCTTGTAAATGTGGGGAATGCCAGGCCTCCACCGTGGTTCGGATCCCACGTTAAACTGTAGGTCCTCCATTTCATCTCACAATCACCCTACCATTACACATTAGCGTAAGTGCGTATAACCCGAACGGGTAGTAAGACGCGGTGCTAATAATAATAATAATAATAATAATAATAATAATAATAATAATAATAATAACATCCAGGGTGGTTTGGGTTGTTGGGTCGCAGAACTGCACAGAGCTATAACTGGCCAACCGGAAGTTATCTCTCGCGCAGTGCAGCAGCAAATCCAACAAATGGACAATTAATATTTGTAATTGCAGCTCGCGGGCGTCGAACGATGGTTTTATCGCAGGGTCACTTCGATTGGACGTACACACTGACGTGATGGTATCTACACTGATCACATATGTACTTTTATGTGACCACATCAGTAATACCAAATACAGTAGAGCATGAGGGCCCCATTGAACATTGAAAACAATAAGGGGACATCATTTCATAGAGTTCATTAGTGTCATCATCTTAAATAGAAAAATAAAATACTTACTATAATAAAAATAAAATTAAGACTTATCCTATGTTTGTTTTACCCAAAATTTGAAACCTTATATTTGCATCAAATGTGTGCGTGTCTGCCTACTGAGCTAAGAGTTCCGGGCTCGATTCTCGGTATAGCCAAAAATCAATCATTGATGAAAATATGAGTTTACCCTTTAACATTAATAAATTAACGTTCAGGGACTGGATGTTGTGTCTGTCCTAGTCTTAAGTTAGATTATAAGGTACTAGATAGCTGTTGCCTGCGGCTTTGCTCGCGTGGAAGTTGATTATATACAAATACGAAAATATACATATGTATTTACAGATTAATTTAAAATATTACGTTACGTTGATGACCATAACTTGACCTCAGATCAAAAATAATGCAAGTCCGATACAAACTTTCAGCCCCTTTTTCATCCCTTATTAAATAAAATTTCCAAAATTCCTGAAACACGTATTTATTTGTTTTACGTCAATAACCGAAATACAAAATTTTGTTTATGTAACTTTCAAAATGACGGACTTTCATACATATTATCATCCC
>CABFVZ010000666.1:55231-76916 GCA_902151445.1 Timema monikensis | reverse complement strand
TTTTTTTTTTTTTTTACTCTTCCTAAGAGTCCAAGCTTCTTCTTCAAACAGCATGATGCTTCAAACCTAGTATTTCATCAATTTCTTCCTTTGTTCCAAACTTAACTTGCTGTGATCAGCAGTAATCTCTTCTTGTTGAAAGTTACCTCGACCTAATTTATTTAGTGGAGACTTCACAAGTACTTGAACTGCCATATGTTGCTCTACTCTTGGTTTCCAATTTTGATTTTCCATAGCTCTTCATTTTTTTGAAATCACCATAACTTTTGACTTCTCAATGTTGATATTCATTCCATATCTTCTCCCTACTTCCACCAGCCGATCTATCATTTCCTGCAAAGTCAATGTTAGATAATCTGCTTATTGTAATGTGATGATGACGCATTCTCCTATCCTGAGAGTTCCACGTCCCTCCAAAGCTTATCTGACCAGCCACTATCTATACAAGTTGAAAAGACTGGGTGACAAACAGCATCCTTGCCTCACTCCTCTTCCTATAACTACATTGTTGGTCTCTCCATTATTCAGCATCACCTTCACTCGCTGTCCCAGGTACAGGTTTGCAATCAGCTTTCTGTCCCACCAGTTGATGCCAATCTTCTTGAGAATTTCTATCAGTGTCTTCTATTTAAATGTATCAAACCCCTTTTGCCAGTCAATGAAACCAATGTAGACTTCTTCCTTGACTTCCAGCACTCTTAATTAAGTTATTCTCAGCATCTGGTTTCTTTTCATTTTCTGAATCTAAATTGATCTTTTGTCATCACACTTTCTATTTTCTATACCAGTTGCTTGTTGAGTATTCTTGCCATGATCTTCCTCACATAATAGATTAAGCTTACGGTCCTGTGGTCACTGAATTTCTTGGTTTGTTTCTTCTTCTCTAGAACCACCATGGAAGTCTTTGGACCATTATCTCATTTCGTATATCATATTTAGAAGTTGTGCAGGAAACTTAATCCATTGTTTTCTAGTTCCCTCAAAAGGTCAGCTGGTATGTCGTCATCTCCAGCACCTTTCCTTCTTCGCGTGTCCTATATGGTTCTCTCCACTTCAATCTTTAAAACGCTGGGTCATGTATCGTCTTCCTCTACTTCGTCTTTTGTTTCAATATCCAGATTTCCTGGTTAATTTTCTTTGTCATACAGTTTTTCTCTTTGTCTTTGTCAAACAGCAAGAACCTCCTTATAATCTATTACCATATGAACTTTTTTTTTTCATATTTTTCGCACACCTTTGTTTTTCTCCCTCATAATTCCTTTGTTTTATGGTACATGCGGTCATACCTTTCTTTTCTTTGCAGTTTGATAATCTAATCACATGTCTTATCTATAAATTATTTCCTTACTTTGTCTATTTCTCTTCTCTCCTTAACTCATTGTTTGGTCTCATATATTCTTCTTTGTTAATGTTTTTCTATTTCCTTCTTTCTTCCATTTTCTGAAGCATTTCTGTTGCTACCCAGGGCTTTTGTGTAGTCCTCTTAACTTTTCCAACGTGTCATTTGGCACCTTCAAAAATATTCTTAACTGTATTCCATTCTCTTCCGCATATATACTCTTTTTGTCACCTCACTTAACTTTTGTTATAATGAATTTCTCACAATGTCACTCTTGCTTCTTAATTTTTCCAAGTCCCACCTAAGATTTTTCTTGGTCATCTTCCCGGTCCTCTTCAGTCTTGTTTCAATGAACGACACCAGCAGTTTATGGTCCAAATCGATGTCGGAACCTGTATATATCTTCACATCCTTCACTCCATTCTTGAATCGCTGCTTGACAAGGTCTAGTTGGTACCTGCTAATGAATCCTAGGCTCTTCCATGTGTTTAGTTTTGTCTTCCGTTTCTTGAACCAGGTGTTTGTCACCACCAGGTAATTACGCTGGCAGAATTTGATGAGCATATACCCTCTGTTGTTTCTCTTCTTCAGTCTATGTGACCCTATGATCTTCTGTCCTTTTCCGACAACTCTGGTCCAATCAGCCATGATGATGGTTTTCATTTTCCCTCTTCCCTCATGTTGTATATTTTCTTCAATTGTATTGTATATTTATTCTACCTTGATAGAGTGGTCAGTTGTTGGCATGTACACTTGTACTATCAAAATATTCACTGGTTCAGCGTTTAATTACACAAATATTAAATATCACTATGACACATTACTTTACTAAGACTTTTCCCCACTTCGTTTTTCAACATCCTCACTATTACCAAACCACTTTATGCACTCTTTCCTCCTGAATAGAACTTTGTGTAATTTCTACACACTATTTCACCTTGATCTTTCCACCTGATTTCACTTATATGTACCCGCAATATTCACATAACACCTTTCTATTTACATTTTCAAATTTTCTAGTTTCCCAGCCCTTCTCATAATCCTAACATTCCTTGTTCCTATTCTGAAAGGGAAAGTTTTATTTTATGATTGGTCTTTGTTGATTACTTCCCATCTCCGTCTGGAGAGCCGAAAGGGAAACTAGTTTACCTCAAGAATGTTTTACCCCAGGAAGAGCTATCATTTGTTTTGTTCCCTTGACAAAAGAGGTTTTCAGGAAAAGATGGTGTGGCAGTTTTCCCTTTTCCTATCCACGCCGCAGCACCACGGCTTAACTACCACTCCATGACTCCACTACTACTTCATGACTACCACTCTATTACCAAGCATACACAGATAGAAATAGCTGCTCCTTCCTCCTAACACGAAGTTGGTCCAGCAACGAAGGATGACTTGTAGTGTTCATCTTCATTTTGAAGCCCAACTACTTTGTCATTCTAAAGCGACAAACGAGAATGCCTTGTCTAAAAACTCAGGACGCGCAAGAAAATGTCTAGAAGGAAAGAAAGAGACTAACAATTTCTCATTGAATATTTAATATTTCTACTTCAGTCCTTTAAATTATGAATAAACTGAGTCACCTTTAAAACTCATTACAGCAAGAAAATATTGGTGTAAGCTCTCCATGGGCCTCACTCACTAATTAAATAAGTATTTTTCATTACTCAAATCTTGATAAGGGAAGATTTTTTCCTCTGAATTTTACCACCAACCCAGCCGATAAATGTTTTAATTCCGTTTATGTAATAGAGATAAGGAAGGTAAAATTTAGAGAAAATGTGCCCACACTTGCATGCAGGGAAAGTGTAGCCCCATTTATTTAAGAAAATCCTAAGTAAGCTAGACGGAATTTAAACCCTGACCTCTCTTTTGACGGTTAGACAAATTAAATGAGTCTGACAATTAGTCCATATGCACACAGATATCGGTTTAAGGAAGCTAAACTACGGGATTGCTACAGAACATACACTAAAATATATCCATTAATAAGTATAAAATTTAAAACAAAAATAGATAGTTAACATAACAACAAGAAGTCAAACCCACGCCCTGGTGGGCATACAGACAAAGAAGTATGTTTCGTCTTGCCTGGTTTTGATATAACAGGGAAATAGGGTATCAAGCCCCAGCCAGGTTTTTGGATTAGTTTACCCGATAAGATTTCAAACTCACCATTTGAACATGAGTACATTTCCTCTTAAAGTCTACCTTTCTCGGTCTTATCCCTCCTAGTGTAGATTAGTGTAGTTATAACTCAGAAGGAGTGCGGGGTTCAATCCTCTGTCCCGGCACAGATTTATCTGATTGCCAAACCCTTCCTTCACCTCTGACAAGACGTGTATTAATCACAACTTGTGAATGTGGGGAATGTCAGGCCTCCACCGTGGTTCGGATTCCACGATAAACTGTAGGTCCTTCATTTCATCTCACAATCACCCTACCATTACACATTAGCGTAAGTGCGTATAACCCGAACGGGTAGTAAGACGCGGTGCTAATAATAATAATAATAATAATAATAATAATAAACTATAGGTCCTCCATTTCATCTCACAATCACCCTATCATTACACATTAGCGTAAGTGCGTATAACCCGAACGGGTAGTAAGACGCAGTGCTAATAATAATAATATTAATAAACTCAGAAGTATAGTAAGACGCATGGAGAATACAAGCAGTCAAAATAAAAAACAACTATTCTGTAATTAGTTTTATAGTAAAATATAGGCCTATTTAACATTCAATTTTCAAAGACTCCCTATTGTGTAAGAGCAAGTCTAATTACTAAAATATAAAACTGTGTTTATTTTGTATTAGATCATAATGTTATCTATAATTAGTTGTAAAATGTGTTCTGTTGCGAAGTACAACTAGATCTTAATTAAATACCTACTGAAAAAGAACGCTATTGCCGAACCACTAGACAAACATCTTGAATATTTTACTCTCGGATGTCTTGGGATGTTCCTAGCCCTTGTACAGAGGTTCAGTCCCTTTTCAATTCTTAAAGAAGAAAGTCGAAAGAGAAAACAGCCACTAAATCTTTCAAACCTTAATATGTTATTTACAACAACAAAAGCATCCCTCTTTACACTGGATAAATTGGTTATTTGCTCGAAACAATTGGTTTTTGGGGAGCGCAAAAATAGCGTACTATCCGCGATATCGGGCAATATGTGTAGCAGGGAGATATAAAGATATTTCAAGGTGCAATATCTAGAACAGGCATCGTGATGTGGAAGGGAGATAATGACATATTTCAAGGTATTTTATCAATGATCAAACAAACAAAAGAAACCAAGCATCAATTTTTAAGGCTAAAATAAAATTTACATCATGTTATTCAGAATTAATTTTAACCTTAAGATTAACATTTTAAAGAGTATTTCTAACTATTTTAGAATTTAAATATATCCATGGACGATGGATGATTAATTTACCAAATGTATCACTGATAATATATGCCACACCTTTATGGCCTTGTTGATTTAGCTCACCATATCTCACTACCTTTTAGAGTTATATGTATATCGGATTAAATTAATTACACTAGTGGGATAGGAATTATAAAGTTAGAATATTAGAAAGTATAGGTAAAGTACTTGCATTTGCGTGGAGGAAGAGTTGTAAAACATAAAGGAAACCCCAGCCAATGTACGCCTGTCAGAGATTCGATCCCTGGCCTCCTAGTTGCCGTATCGACGGTTTCTATGCATTTTTCCCACGTATGAATCTTTGGAAATTGTTTGTCTCTATGACAAAAGATTCTTTAATCTAATCATTTTTGTGGGTGAAATAATATGTAAAGGAATAGTGTTTGATCTTCAAATCGAACCTGTTACTTGGAGCTCAAGGGTCCGTGATTTGATCCCGGACGACTGAAAGTAGTTGATTACGTTTATAAATGAATCAGTAGTGAGGCACGTGAGGCCCAAGTTAGGCTTACATAGGCTTGTTTCAGATGCGTCTTCACATGATTTGCAAAAAAAAATCTTTATTTATATAAAATCATAAATGCAAACTTATAATTTTATGATGAGATTTTATTTAACAAGACTGAGAAAATATGTGGCTTTATCTTATTTCTGAAATTTGCCGATAAAAGGATAATTCTATTTTAAGGAAAAAAGAATGAAAAATAGAAAGTAAATGTATATCTAAAGGCCATTATTTTTTATGTTTGAACTATTTTCCATATTTGCGTTCAAAAAGAAATGAAGTTACATGAGTGTATGAGAAAGATGTTTCGAGGGTAAGGAGAGAACTCCCCTTACCCTTTGACTTCCCCAGTTGGGTAGAACGTATTATTGGTTTCAATACTACCAGAAGATGTGCCGGAGTGTTTTTATTTGATAATGTTGCATACAAGAACTTTTACTAAAGGTAAAGAATCAAGTTTTGAGTTTTTTATGTTGCTTATAGTGTTTAGTGTATAAATGAAGCATTACATAAATTAATGTTAATACTGAGTGAGTATTTATTGAGTGAGTTATTTACTTAGTTAGTTCTAGATAGAAAAAAAAAACGATCTTTGGGTGGTTTTCAATGTTTGTAAATGTATAACATTATCATATTCTTAAAAAGATTCGACATACACGTGGATTAAATGTCAGGTTTGCTAGTGATGGGGTTCAAATCCCATCCAAGTGTATTGACGGTGTTTTTACATAAATGAAGACCACCCTCGCTACATGCAAATTCAAGTATATTTCCTCAAAATTATAGCTTACTCATCCCCACCTCACTAACGTAATTACCCGCTCCGGGGATCGCATGGTGTACGGTGTTACTCTTGCAATAGACAATACTGCCGATGACGGGGAGATCGTGGTTCGATCCCGATTGGGTGTAGTGAAAGTGATTTTTCCTAAATGGTTTCCCACTCTCTCTCTCTCTCTCTCTCTCTCTCTCCATGCAAATGTGTGTACACTACCTCTAAATTTAACCATCCTCATTTCTAACCCATTATCGTAATTAGTAAATAGTTAAATAATCTGAATGGGTAGTAAGACGTGGTACTAAAATAAATCCGGTATAATTAATCGCCTATTTCCTAATGTAGCAAAATGTGGATATAAAAATAAATAAATAAATGGCATATAATATATTGATTACACTTTTACCCCCAAGATTTAAATAACTTAATTTCTAAATTCAAAGTTATATCGGATCCTATCATGGAATTGACTAACATTAAGGTGGGAGTGTAAGGAACGCAAGTTAAGGCGCGGTGGGTTTGCCAAAATAAATAAAATATTGCTCCAGTGGAAACACAAGAGTTTAATTTTTTTTAAATGACCATATCAACAGATATTGAATACATGTCAAGAGAATATTAACATTAGATGTTTTTTAAATTATTCATTTAAAAGTCTTCATGAAATTCCATGACAACCTTTTGACAGATATTCAACACGTTGTTGAGGTCACCACGTCAAGAATAAAACAGCAATGTTAATAACCTCTCACTGCATCACTTAACATAGCCATTGCTTTTTGAGACATGATTTTATGCGATATTATACTCCTTGTTGGAGTTTGTTTTATATTAGTTAAATAATATTATTCTTTAAAAATTGTATTCTTATTTGGACATATTCGGTTTTGTTAATTTTTAATTTATTATATGTATTGATATGATTGATAAGGCTCTAAGAATTCGAGTGCTTATAGACTTGCTTTACTTGTTTATGTTGGTTTTCCAGTGTGCCGTTGGCGAAATTCGGGCCTATAGCAAGATATAAATTTATCTATGATTCGGGTCTGGTCTTGAGGGGGTGCATTTTGAGTCCTTGGTGCGATTAGGGTTCGGTCAGGTATTGGCGCTATTCGGGCGATCCAATTCAAAGAGCTATCTTAATGCTTTCCTTGTAACTTTGTCTCGCTACGCCACTTACCGGATTGGCTCTCCGCGGGAGAAAGGGATGGGAATCAATAGCTCTTCTAAAACTCGCTCTATTTTGAACGTGTTTTTTCATCTTAGGACAAGCGGGAACTTTTAGCCGCACTATTGGCACACCTGAGGTCAGGGAGGTAAACATTGAATTATGATTGTGTTAATATTGAACCAGAAAGTGGAATGAGCTCAATTTCAAAGAAAATAACTAGTTGCTTGGAAAATAGTACTGCAGGATTTGACTAATTTGACATGGGCTGGTTCTAAAAACCGGATAATTCGAACCTACCATGATTCCCCATTAAATTTGTATACAAGCCAACGGTAAAAATAATATTTAATTTGAATTTTAGAAGGAGATGTTTGAATAATTCGAAACCTATTCATTGTAAATTTCTTAAAGTTTGTATTTATTTCAAACCAAGACAACGATCTTTATTAAATCCTCCCATATGGCAATAATGTCATATAAAGTTAAAGTTATCGACGCGTAGTAAAATACAAAGGAGGGAGCGCTACTCCGGCGGCGAGAGTGGATTTCCTAAAATAGGGGATGTGTTGGCTTGGCTTTCATTACTTCTGTGTGACAATGTAATCATGTGATTCCCGGACTTGAGTTAAGTCTGCAATTTTCGTATGTTAAATTTTCCAAATTTTTATATTTTGTGTCTAAATCTGTCTTGTTTATTTCATATACGTATAGCTCCATTACCTCCAGAAAAATTAAATTATAAATGTGGTGTTTCTTATAGCTAGCATTACCTTGCATGATTAACTAGGATAATATTGGTAAAATGGAGGATAGCTAGGACTTTCTGGGAGGATGGAGAGTATTTAGGAATAGCTGGGTGAAATGAAGAATAGCTAGTACTATCTTGGGAAAGTGGAGGATATCTAGGATTATCTGGGGTAAATGGTTAAATAGGATATTATGGGGAAATTAAAGATACTTGAGATTATCTTAGAGGAAAAAGAGGATAGCTAGGACTATCTGGTGAGAATGGAGGAAATATAGAATCATATTAGTGACATTAATAAGAGCTAGGACCATCATGGAGTTATGTATGCCTACTAATAAACTATATGATATTTCACTTGATATAATTATTGTAGTTGTTAAAATCATGACCAAAGCCAACGTCATAACTTGTTTATAAGTCTCCCTCTCCTGAAGTAGACTAGAGCCCTCGGCCGGGAAGATAAAAGCTAACTGTAAACAATATTAAGACCACTGTGTCCATTAGCCGTGAAATGGTTATTCAAGATCACACTTCAACAATGATCAATACCGTGTCTTACTACTTGTTTAGGCTATATGAATATATTATAATTACCCTAATGAGTTGAGGATGAAGAAAGAAGCATTTTAAAAGTAAACTACCCGCATTTGCAAGAAGGGAGAGTGGAGAACTGTTTAGGGAAAACCATCCTCAGTAAATCCAACCGGGATTTGATCTCTGATCTCCCTCTCCCCCCCCCCCCCCCCCCCCCCCTCAANCCCCCCCCCCTTTCCATCATTAAAAGATCAATTTAATACGAGAGTTGCGCGTTAGACCAATCGACCACTGAAGCGGGTGGGGAAATATTGATACCGAAGTCATGAATTACATATACATATTCTCAAATTCATTTTATTGCTTTAAAATACTTCCTTTTTGGGGGAGGGGAAGTCCCACATCATACTACACGTTTGAGGTTTCCACATACTTACTGAATTTGGCCAGGAATGAGGAAGGTGAATGCAGAGTAAATTTACCCACATTTGAACTAAGAGAGGTGAGAAACAATTTAGTAAAAACCATCTTCAATAAGTTCTAGCAGGATTCAAGCTACTTATTTATTTCCCTGTCACCCGCTTCGGTGGCCGCGTGGTCTAACGCGCTACTCTTGTAGTAGGCTAGACTGCAGATGAAATCGAGGTTCGAATCTCGGTCGGGTGTAATAAGGGTTGTCTTCCCAAAATGGTTTTCCACTCTCCCTCCATGCAAATTCTGGTATACTTCCTTAAATATAACCTTCCTAATCCCAAAAACCATTAGCCTAATCAGTATATAAGTGTGTAACCCGGACGGGTAGTAGGACGCGTTTCTAAAAAGAAATTTAAAAAAAAATATTTCCCTGTCTCAAGCAAACCAGTCTAATGTGAGAGTACCGCATTACAGTACGCAACCAAAGATGTGGATAGATGGCTATTTATAGAAGTGATTTAAATGTAGTATACAGACTTTTCGTGAAACAAGTATTAGTAAAAATACTTTTGAGTGATGTCTACAGGGTTCACAAAACATGACCTTGTTTTGAGCTGACTTAATCCTTTAAAACAAGGGACAGAGCTAACTAACCATATGAAGAGAACATTTCACTGGTTTCGTTTCTATGACGTATATTTAAATAGTAACCAACAAACAATTTGTTGTAGAATAGGTGGTGTTTTGAAACGTATCACTTTGTTTCTTTTATAGGTGGTGGAGATAATTAGTTAAAGGGGTGAATAGACCAAGTAGCATGGACTAGTACTTTAAGCTAAGCTAATGATGGAAAGTCAGTGAAGAAGTAAAGGGGTGTTTTGACGGATGAATAATATTATTATTATTATTATTATTATTATTATTATTATTATTAGCACCGCGTCTTACTACCCGTTCGGGTTATACGCACTTACACTAATGTGTAATGGTAGGGTGATTATGAGATGAAATGAAGGACCTACAGTTTAACGTGGAATCCGAACCACGGTGGCGGCCTGGCATTCCCCACATTCACAAGATGTCTTGTCAGAGGTGAAGGAAGGGTTTGGTAATCAGATAAAACTGTGCCGGTACCGAGGATTGAACCCCGGCCGCCAGCACAGAAGTCTGACACCTTACTCCTAGACCACCAGGTCACCATGAATAATATTAGTTGGTGNGTCCCGGCACAGATTTATCTGATTTCCAAACCCTTCCTTCACCTCTGACAAGACATCTTGTGAATGTGGGGAATGCCAGGCCGCCACCGTGGTTCGGATTCCACGTTAAACTGTAGGTCCTTCATTTCATCTCACAATCACCCTACCATTACACATTAGCGTAATTGCGTATACCCCAATGGGTAGTAAGACGCGGTGCTAATAATAATAATAATAATATTAGTTACTAAAATAATATTTATTAAATGACATTTTACGGGTTTATTTGGGAAGTAAGGAGCAAACAGTCAATATTCTCACCTAAGACAATTAATGCGGGTGTGTGGTGAAGGAATTAGGGCTAACAGCACCACCATTGAACGTTAGGGTGGGGTGAATAAATCAGGACAACAACATTCCCACTTACACACTAAATGTTAATGTAGGCATAAAGAGATAAGTAGCAACTCATTCAGTTCATATTGCGTGTGGAATATATCACGGGACAGATGACGTGCGTCAGGTATCCAGGTAACCACAGTGCTAGCATTCCCGGGGACTTTACTTGAGTTGCTATAGCAACCTGTTGCTCTCAGGGGTCCACCGCGACATGGACTAGACTGTAGCAAACACTCCTCCTCCCTTTACTCGGCTCTAGCGGTCCAATTCGTGTGTATTTCATCTAGACAAGGATTAGGACTCTCTATTGTCCATAACCTGGCCCATCTGAAAGTGGCCGACATTCTGGTTATGAGTAGGGCTCGAGCAATCTATTCAAATTGCCCCTAACCTCCATCCCACTACCACCACCAAAATAAAAATGGACGATGTTCTTGTTTGATGAGAAAATATCTTCCCACTCGCCGATAATTGGTCCTCAGTAGCAACTATATATATATCTTGTGTTTAACATTAAACTTTACTGCACAGCCACAAAACCAAATATTTAGGGAAGTTTCACGGAGAAAGTTGGCTATAAATAATATATGCGTAAAACCTTTCCTGGGATAGAACTAGTTACAGCCTTGAGTATCTGAGAAAATAACCAGATCTTTTTCTAAACCATCTGGGCGATGAATATTTTCAAAAGGCCCAGACATTCTCTCAGACATGATCCCAAAATAAATGTTATCAGGGCTACCCAAATACAACCGGGGTTTACATTATGGGTGACTTATATAACGATATCCGCATTAGATAAACATCCTACAATGTCTACTTGTTCTATAGGACGTCACTTTCTACGAGCACTAAGCGCGGTAAATGTATTTTCATAACAGGTGACCTGGTGGTCTAGAGGTAAGGTGTCAGACTTCTGTGCTGGAGTCCAGGGTTCAATCCTCGGTCCCGGCACAGATTTATCTGATTTCCAAACCCTTCCTTCACCTCTGACAAGACATCTTGTGAATTTGGGGAATGCCAGGCCTCCACCGTGGTTCGGATCCCACGTTAAACTGTAGGTCCTGTAGGTCTCACAGTCACCCTACCATTACACATTAGCATAAGTGCGTATAAACCCGAACGGGTAG
Source organism: Timema monikensis (assembly GCA_902151445.1). Classification (NCBI taxonomy): domain Eukaryota; kingdom Metazoa; phylum Arthropoda; class Insecta; order Phasmatodea; family Timematidae; genus Timema; species Timema monikensis. The sequence continues at coordinate 65,264 of CABFVZ010000666.1, read as the reverse complement.
TAAGACGCGGTGATAATAATAATAATAATAATAATATATTGAATCAAGTGAAAATGTACAATATGTTCACGGGAATTGAGCTTAGGACCTTTGATTATGCTCGACCATTGAAATCTCTTGGTTAGTAAGAATTCAGGGCCACTTTTCACAAGTTGTAGGATTCCCAAAATACAAGCAAGACCAACCAGGATAGAGCTCATTGGTAGAATAAAGTTTCTCAAAGCCAAAGGTCCATAGAAGATTCCCATGATCAGATTATAGTCTTACATTCGATTTAATTTGATTATGTCACCCAACAAAAATCTTGAGGACAAGCTTCATGGATCATTTTAAGATACATAAGAATAAATATATATGTAATTAAATTACTTGGCATATATTTATAGCCTAAAGGCATATTTGTGTATATTAACAAGTAATAAATATGTGTGAAATAGGCTGACCCCTTTAGCGCTGGAGAGTTTCAAAGAGAACTGAAGGGAACATTTAACGAAGTTTTCATCCAACTTATCAAGATTGCTTTTTGTGTCAATGAAAATTATTATTATTATTATTATTATTATTATCAGCACCGCGTCTTACTACCCATTCGGGTTATAAGCACTTACGCTAATGTGTAATGGTAGGGTGATTGTGAGATGAAATGGAGGACCTACAGTTTAACGTGGAATTCGAACCACGGTGGAGGCCTGGCATTCCCCACATTCACAAGATGTCTTGTCAGAGGTGAAGGAAGGGTTTGGTAATCAGATAAATCTGTGCCGGGACCGAGGATTGAACCCCGAACCCCAACTCAGAAGTCCGACACCTTACCCCTAGACCACCAGGTCACCAATAATTCAATATAATTAAAGTGGGTTTACTTAAACGCGTCGACACAAAAAGAGTTTTTCATTAAACCTACGCAAGCGATATTGATTACATTTCAGCAGTTTATGGATACATAAAACAACTAATGCCAAATAGCCCCAAAATAATGGTATAAACCCCCATTTATATTTTACAAGCATAGACACTCAATGAAACTTCTGTTGACACGAACAAATAACTACATTTTGATCTGATACTTGTGCTGTCTGTTCTGGCAACTATATTACCCAGCCGCCACGTGGTCTAACAACGTGTCCCTTTCTCATTAAACAGGATTGACAGTCCCGATATAATGTACTGAGGGTAGTATTTCCTAGATTATTTCCCTCTCCCTTCGAGCAAATGAGAGTACATTTCCTCTGAATTCTATATTACTCGACCCTGCCTCGATAGTGTAAATATGTGGTCAGCCCAGACGGGTAGTAAGACGTGGTGTCAGTGGTTTACTTGCGGTTGTGGGAAAGTTTGCCCACTGTGTTTCAGTTAACCTGACGGCTATAGTCACTGTAAACACACCCATAACATGTTTTCTTTCAATCGTAAAAAATAAAAATAAGAACATAGGTGTAAACAAAAGTGAAAAGTGTTGCATTGGAACCCAAACAATGACTCCTTGATTTATGTTGAACAGACGTTTGGATGATTGGATTATTTTTACTTCGTTCCGCTGGGTTTTTTTAAGAACTCTTTTAAAATAGTCATACCATGAAAAACAAGATGGTAACATGAATAACTATTTAGCATGTTTTTTATAATTACCACATGGCTATTTCCGACTTGATTTCAGGTGTAGAGGTAGCGGAGAAGGTATTCTAGGGGAATCTCGCCCGAATTAGAGTAAATAAATAATGGGGAAATCATGTGGGAAACAGCCCCTAGTGCACCTATCCTAGGCTTGAATCACAGCCTTTTTATGCATAGGAAATCCAGTCTATTGCGAGCCTGACGCCTTTGATCATGCGACCGTCAACACGGGTTGTGAAACATGTTCCCACATTTGAAGAGAATGTTTTCTGTGTATTTATATCAACCTTATTCTAGTTTGAGTAAGTACATCATCAGATCTGTACGCTCTACCTAAACATACAGCCTGGAGTCCCTGTGCTCATCCAGGCTAGATCAAAATAATAACTGCTTGGGAATTAACTTAAACATGTTCTCAAACTTGAAATTTTTGAATGTATGAATTTATAAACCTATTATTTTTGTGGTTTTTTTTATATTTTTTAGCACCACGTATTACTACCCGTTCAGGTTATAGGCCTACTCTTATGAATTAATTACGATAAAGGGTTTTAGGGATGAAGAAGGTTATATTTGTATAGGAAATGTACTTACATTTGCGTGGAGGGAGAGTGGAAAACCATTTTGGAATAACCAACCTCAGTTCACCCAACCAAGATTCGACCCCGCCATCGGCAGTCTAGTTTAATGAAGGAGTAGCGCGTTAGACCACTCGGCCACAGAAGCGGGGGATTTACGAATTAATCACTTGTTTAGATTTAAGTTTAATTTTACACGTGAGTACATGAAAAATTAAATAAGTAAACAAATATAGAAACAAGTAAGTGAGTAAGTTATAGATTTGGTGTGACTCTTTCACGAATATAGCCTTGTTGGATCAATGAATAAAACAAAACCGACTTTATTATGAAGTTTTTGAAAATGTTAATCTATACAAAATTATGGGATAGTAATTTTCATAAGATTTCCTAGAAATATATTTTATGACTACAATTAAGAATTTATTTTTGAACAAGCAACAACAAACCACCCGCTTCGGTGGCCGCGTGGTCTAACGCGCTACTCCATGAATAGACTAGACTGCCGATGACGGGGAGATCGAGGTTCAAATTCCGGTTGGGTGTACTGAGGGCATTTTTCAAAACTAATGTTCCTCTCTCCCTCTACGCAAATGCGGGTATACTTCCTCTGAACATAGCCTTCCTAATCCCTAACAACCATTAGCATAATTAGTACATGAACGTATAACCTGAACGGGTAGGAAGATTCGGTGCTAAAAACAAACAAAACATCCCATGACTGGGACCGGTTCGCAGGCCACCAGTTGTGAAACACTGCAATAGACTATACAAGGCTGGTCCGTGGCCCACTGGCTGTGAAACACTGCAATAGACTATACAAGGCTGGTCCGTGGCCCACTGGCTGTGAAACTCTGCAATAGACTATACAAGGCCGGTCCGTGGACCACTGGTTGTGAAACACTGCAATAGACTATACAAGGCCGGTCCACGGGCCACTGGTTGTGAAACACTGCAATAGACTATACAAGGCCGGTCCACGGGCCACTGGTTGTGAAACACTGCAATAGACTATACAAGGCCGGTCCACGGGCCACTGGTTGTGAAACACTGCAATAGACTATACAAGGCCGGTCCACGGGCCACTGGTTGTGAAACACTGCAATAGACTATACAAGGCTGGTCCGTGGCCCACTGGTTGTAAAGCACTGCAATAGACTATACAAGGCCGGTCCGTGGACCACTGGCTGTGAAACACTACAATAGACTATACAAGGCTGGTCCGTGGCCCACTGGTTGTGAAACTCTGCAATAGACTATACAAGGCTGGTCCGTGGCCCACTGGTTGTGAAACACTGCAATAGACTATACAAGGCCGGTCCGTGGCCCACTGGTTGTAAAGCACTGCAATAGACTATACAAGGCCGGTCCACGGGCCACTGGTTGTGAAACACTGCAATAGACTATACAAGGCTGGTCCGTGGCCCACTGGTTGTAAAGCACTGCAATAAACTATACAAGGCCGGTCCGTGGCCCACTGGTTGTAAAGCACTGCAATAGACTATACAACTGATTGATATCGTCAGGCAGTCTATCACAACGTTCTTAAAAGTGCCCAAACTTGCGTCGTGTTCATGATAGTTTAATGTAGTGTTTAAACTTTTATTTTAATTATAAATTTTAATATAAATGATACTCCTGATAATGTTCTTACTCGTTCTAATGTCAGTATTTGTAACAGCCGTAAAGTATTTATAAAAATACATAATCGGAACCAATTTCAGAATTGACATAAAAACTGTAAGAATTCACATGAACTGACTTGTGAATATATTTAAAAATAAGCTCCAGTGATTCTTAAAGCTGTCAGAGAAAATTAATTAAGTCACATATTCAGAACTTATGGAACAAGCTGAATTCATGAACATACAGCAACAGAAAACTTAAAAATAATTAAAACTACGATAATCATTGCATAATTTACACGGGGAGAAGTTTTATTGATATTTCGTGTGACAGATTTTGTAAGATGAAAGTTTGGTGGACTTAGTTAGCTTTTAAAAAGTTTCTTTAGAGAAACCGGTTGTAAAGAAAGTAATGACCACACCAATACAAGTTCTTGACAGTCGAGATAATTTGACGACCTGTTTGTGAAAGGAAGACTGACAAATTAACTTGAATTTTATGTTATTCGTTACAGCAATTACTGCTTTAACTTAACTTAAATATTTTTTTCCGGCAATAATAACCTCTTGCCCGTCGTTTCTTTAAATTGTTGTTTTTTTCAATAAGATTAATTCTTTTAATACTATCAAAAGATATTAAGGTATCCAACGACACTTTTGAAAGGAACTATCACAGTAATTTAAAATCTTGTACTTCAAAACACAAACCAAAGTCAGACATAAGAGACACAAATCAATGAATATATAAAAACAATAATATAAAAACAAAATTGTGTTTCTAGTTCTAGTTATATAATAATAGTGTTAATCTTGGCACAAACTATTTCAAATGCAATGCCAACGAATCACTAAAGGCGAGCTCTCACGTCATTTTTAATTATTCATTTTTCATGAAAATAAAAGGAATGTATTCACATTTATCATTGATCATTATGGTCATGATGAGACTAATTGACTACCGTTTCATTTATAGAAATGGTGCCGTTTAAATTAAATGAGAGCTTTGGTTTGTGAAATGTGTATGCAGTTATCGAACAAGTTAGAAAATATATTAAATAAAAAGAAGCGTAGATAATCGCGTCAAGAGACAAATTTCATTAAAGGCTGTCTGATATGTCAAGACGTCAACATGAGTCGAAACTGGAAAAAATTAATGAGGATTAAATCCAATACAAAGTTGCAATTGGTCGCAGTGTAATGTTGAATTTAAATAAATCTCTACATTAAAATAAAAATGAACTAACTATATAGTTACATTAAAAGAAAAATGCGATCAGTATTTCTTGTACATGTTCTCACTACTCATTTTGTTTTCATTTATCAATAATGATCATTAAAAATTAAGAAAAGTAGAACTCTTTTTCACCTTTAATGAAAGCTTTAAATAATGATTCTAAAGGAAATGAGTGTTCTGACGTTCATTTTGTATTCATTTTCAATGAATCATTGAAAATGACACGCGAGAACTGGATAAATAATATTTATAACACAATACAAATCATATATATTTCAAAACACAGGTATATAAGACACCTCATTGCAGATGGTAAAGGGCCTTCTTACCCTGAGTTCGATTCCCGGAATGGCCGAAAAATTATTAAAGGTTAATAGTCTGTCAGATTATTGATTTCAAGTTTTAGGCTGGTCTGAGACTGATATAATAAAATTATTCAAAAAGTGCACGTTAAATATCCCATACTGGAAAATATCAACAAAAAGGTCACTGGCACTCTATTTTTTTTGTATGTCAGGGAACGCGAAAAAATGTCAGTGTTTTTTGTAATTTTTATAGAAAAACTTTTTTTGATCAAAATAAAATCAAATACTGTTTCCATACCAAAATAGAGTTAAATTTTCTTCCCATGGTGACCTCAATAGTTCTTGAATATCTATAAACGATGTCCTGGAATTTCATTAAAACTTTTTCCCTTCATTTAAAAAGTTTGTTAGATAATTCCACTAAGCTCTTTACAGATATTCAACAACTGTTGATATCACCATTTGAATAAAATTAAACTCTTAGTTTCTACTGAAGCAATTTTATTTTATTTTGCTATAAAAACTTTAAAACACTTACCTGTTCTCACGTTCTCTGCACCCCCACCTTAACGTAATCAAATACAGTTAGCCCAGACGGGAGTGAAAAACGATGCAAAATAATATTAAGAATTTGTTCTTACCATGTTTAACCGTGGACCGAAGTGCCCACTTTCTAGTAAAATCTGTTACAGTTCTTATCGGAAGAACCTGAAAGAACCGAATAACTGAACCGACTTATACTTAAATACAATTATTTGTTAATGGCTTCAAAATGTGTTATATTGTTTATAATATTATAGTATGTATTGTAACATAAACTACTTTGATCAAAGTTTACTATAAATTATTACTCTTTTTTCCCTAGCGAGAGCATATCTAAAAGAAAACAGGTTGACACGTAACTGTTTTATTTATTGTATTTTTGTAAAATTTCAGCGTCAACCCATTTCTCTTGAGGGTAATATCTAGAGTATGGCTGATGGGTTTCATCAGTATTGCACAGATATCCAACCAAAATGTTAATAGTTACTATTTACGTGGTCAGGCTAAAAACTTGGTTCGAAAGAAAAATAATTATTGAAAATTTATTAAAGAATAGGATCGTTGTAAAACTGTTACACAGAGCAAATGAACAATATTGTAGGAGAAATTGTGCTAATTTGACAGAGAGTGAGGAATTCCAGGTCTCCACCGTGGTTCGGATTCCACGTTAAACTGTAGGTCCTCCATTTCATCTCACAATCACCCTACCATTACACATTAGCGTAAGTGCGTACAACCCGAACGGGTAGTAAGACGCGGTGTTAATAATAATAATAATAATAATAATAATAATGACAGAGAGTGAGGACTTCACAGAGAATATGTTTCATTTTTAAATAAAGATAAGCTACATTTCAAAAGTTAGAATTACCACAATATGGGTGGGAATATTTTTTGTCTTCAAATCAAGCTAAATAACAATCTAAATATTGACTTACTCGTCTTGTGAGAACCTCTTGTTTATCTTTATGATTTTCCTTGGAATTAAAGCTGGGTGAGAGTGATTGTCTCAACTTGGAGGAATGTCTATTCCAATTCTTTGATATGAACCAACAAACATTTCACCGGAAATACGAAACAAAATCTTGTCGCGAATAAAAATAACCACGATCAGATTTGTGTGCATCGTCGTGTTAAGAGTTTACATTGAGTGAGCGCAGGCAATGTAAATACTAAGTCATGTTGAGACATTGCTACATATATATGTCAATGAGCACTAAACGGTCAACCTTCGTTTCAAAAGAGGACTGACCACCTTCTGAAATCCAACAAGTCGAATTGTTTCACTTTTACGTTTGTAGGCAAGACGTTATAACACTGGGTAGGTAATTAATATCACTTTAATATTTATGTGCGAACGCCACTGGAACAGAAGCGGAAGAAGCTAGCTGAATACGTCAACAATTGACTGACGGTGCGTCATGAGGCGGAACACACACTCCTGCACTCGACAGCACCCACGCGTCGACTGAGAAGCAAAGGCGTCAGCGTCTCGACGTTAGTTGGAGTGCGTTGGTGCGCACGTGGCGAGATGGTTTGTAGCGCCGACCATTTTAATAGATCGTTTCTTATAATGGGATGGTTTCGAGCCTTCTGATTCTAGTTAAGTCACTAGCACATAGAATTTCCTGATCCTAGTTGAGTCACTAGCTCATGGGATTTTCTGATTCTTGTAGTCACTACCCTATACAGTTTCCTGATTCTTGTTGAGATACTAGCTCATTGAGTTTCCTGATTATAGTTGAGTCACTAGCTCATGGGATCTCCTTATTTTTGTAGTCAATATCTCATGAAGTTTTCTGATTTTAGTTGAGTCATTAGCTCATGGAGTTTCCTAATTCTAGTTGAGTCACTAGCTCATGAAGTTTACTGATTCTAGTTGAGCTTTGAACTACTAGCTCATAGAGTTTCCTGATTCTAGTAGTCACTATCGCATGAAGTTTCCTGATTCTAGTTGAGCTACTAACTCATGGAGTGTCCTGCATTTATATAAGTCACTAGCTCATGGGGTTTCCTGATTCTAGTAGTCATTATCTATAGAGTTTCCTAGTTTTTGTCGAGCTACTAGCTTGTGGGGTTTCCTTATTTTAGTTGACTCACTAGCTCATGGGATTTCCTGATTCTTGTAGTCACTATAACATCGAGTTTCCTGATTCTAGTTGTCATTATCTCATGAAGCTTCCTGATTCTAGTTGAGTCACTCACTCATGGAGTTTATTGATTATAGTTGAGTCTCTAGATCCTGCAATGTTCTTATTTAAGTTACTAGTGCCCGTAATTTCATTATTCTAGTTTAACATTAGCTTCTAATGATTCTAGTTGAGTCACTAACTCTTGAAACTTATATTATAGTTGAGTCATTAGCTTATAGAACTTTCTGATTATAGTCAAGCTACTAGCTCCTGGAACTTCCTTGTCCCAGTCGAGACACAAGCTTTTGGAATCTCTTAACTCTAATTTAGTCACTATCTTCTGGGACCTCTTGATTCTAGTAGTCACTAGCTCTTGGAACTACCTGACTCTAGTGGCATTAACGATCCCCACATGTCGTGTGTGGAGGAAGATATGTCATTCACACATGCTAAAGGGGTAAAGTTCAGTCGGATAGCACAGTTACGTCTCTCTACCTTGATAGGTTGAATAGAGGTTTGCAGTGGACGAGAAGACTAAGGTGTTAGACTCGCGTTGTACTTGGTCCCCGTTGACAAGAATGTCGAGGTGCTAATTCTGGACCAGATAGGGTCACCAAACATGACCCTGCTCTTCCTGAGGATACGGTTGATTTTACTCTCAAATAGTCTTCTGGTACGTGAGTCGTTAAGGTGAGTATGTTGTGTACGCGAAAAGGTAAGTGATTTTGAAGTTATTATCTCCAAACCTTTTTTCTTTGTCAAAAAAAATCAAATCATTATTCAGTAGAAAGATAAATAGTTTAATTTTTTTTCACATGGTGACCTCAATAGTTCTTGAATATCTGCCCAGAGTGTCCTGGAATTTAATGACAACTTTTTCTCTTTATTTATAAAGTTTATCATCTAATGCCGCTATGCTTATAACAGATATTCAACAACTGCTGATATCGCCATATGTAAGAAATTAAACTCGATGTTTCTATTGGTGAAATCTTTTATTTATTTTGGACGAAAATATGTTTTAACTGCAAAAATACTTACCTTTTCTCGCGTCCCTTAAATTCCCACCTTAAGGGGGCCGTCTTACTTCATTGCAAACGTTCAGTTGGCTCACGATATTAAAATAATGGTTTATGTTCAAATATAGTCCACCACAAAATGAAGTTAAACTGTACCATTGTTCTATAATCTATACAAGAAAACCTTTCATTTTGAGCCCAAAAAAATTTATGAAAATGTAAAGACATTTCATTTGTCCCGAGGATTTACGCAAATTGCCGCAGCACTGTGATTAAGGTAAAGGGTTTAAGTAACTTGATAGTGCCTTCCTCAATCAAATACAGAAATTTGTTGTTATTACCGCAAGAAAAAAATATATTTGAGTATCCTTTTCTGTGGTTTCACAGCATCTCAGCTGCTGTTCTCGCATTGGGAGGATATTCTACCTTTCAGTACCCTTAAGCCGCTATGCGCATGTTTTAAATATATAAATTACAAATATATATATCTTACTAATATTATAAATGCGAAAGTTTGTGTGTTTGGATGTTTGTTACTCAATCACGCCAAAACTGCTGAACGGATTAGAATGAAACTTTGTACGTTGGTAGAGTATGTCCTGGAATAACATATAGGACTATTCCCAAACTTTGATTTTAAATAATAATAAATATATGATTATAATGTGATTGAAATTATGTTATTTAAGAATTTGTGATTTAATATTTTGTAATTAAAGTAAATAGTAATTAATGTGACGTAGTTTCATACTAATAAATAATAAATATGATGTGATTTTAGCTATGAAGTTCGAAAGAAATATTATTTCATTTATTTATTTATCTTACTAACTATGAAGGAAAAATTTTAAAAAAAATTATAATTGATAACTTAAATAATATATATTTCTTTTATTACGAAATATTTAAAAGTGAAAGTTAAAATACGGCAAAATTATTTACAGCTAAAACTGAGAGAAACGTATAGATATTTGAAAAAAAAA
>CABFVZ010000666.1:32868-55170 GCA_902151445.1 Timema monikensis | reverse complement strand
AAAAAAAAAAAAGAAGTTTGATTTATGACCAAAACAGTTAAGTTAAAAATTAAAAGATTTTATCAATTATTTCGTGCGAAGCTGCGACGAGTAAAAGCTAGTATTTATATATAGCGTGGACCTATAACGGTCCTGAATAAACATGTTTCTTAAGGCTAGTTTAATAGATTACGTGGATAAACAAATTTTATTATAATGAATAATGTCGTTACCGGTACTACAATGGAATTGTAGGTGCTCGTGGGGAGGAAATTAAATTACTAAGTTCTTCTCTGCAGGTTCCATTTTCTGTTTGCAGGAGACCCATTTCCCCCCTGTTAATCGTCCAATGTTTCTTGGGTAGGATGTATATTGTACCGATAAGCCAATCTCTGAGCGGACAAGCGAAGGTGTGGTTATACTCGCAAGAAGAAATATTTATCCATCTTCAGTCTATATTAATAAAATAAAAGGTTTGTTGGTCTATCATGAGCATTTCACGATATCTACACCACGCAGAGGGCTGAAATTTTAGAATTAATATCCCCTGTACGATTTGTAATTTTAAAATTTGTATTAGATTATTTTTAATTTACAAGCGATAAAACTAAGAGATACTTTTTTTTTTGTATGTTTGAAGCAAAGAAACACTTTGCCCAAATAACCCCAGGTACTTCTGCTAGTGTTTATATCTGGCTGAAAGTAGATCTGTTTGGAAAAGAAAACCCACTTTCAGATGAGCTGGAAATTTGAAATTTGGCAGGAAGGTAAAAGGATAGCTCCATATAACCAGAAAAATCAAAAAATGGGAAATTTCAAAATCGGGCTGCAGGAATGGGGTGGGGTAGTATCATTAGTAAAATTAAACTTTTGGATGAGGTAGTAAATTAAAATTTGACAGGAAGGTAAAGGGGCCACTCCAGTTAATCATTAAAGTGAAAAACTTAAATTTCTATATAGGAATCCAGAAAATATGGAGGGAAGGGGCTTAAACAGAAAAACATCTAGTAAGTGTCGTAGAAAATCTAAATTTGGCAGGCAGTCAAACGTAAACTCTAGATAACCAAATAAGTCTTAAAATTTGAGTTCTAAAGGGGACGGGGTTGAAAATTTTCAGAAATCACTGATGTATCTTTCGAGCCAACAGACATAGAGCCTGTAAATTTAAAATAGAATGTTTATTTCTATAATTGTGTGAGGCCTTATGAAGTATTTTCAAATTTAATATTTCCCCAATTCCTGAACCTGGAAAAGTGAAATTTTTGCTTGGCAGAAGCTAACTGATTTCCCCATACAACCATAAAAATCTAAGATAGGAAAATTTCAAAATTGTGTGGGTGGGAGGGCTTTAATTAGAAAAACAACTTATTATATTAGGTATAAAACTAAAATTTGGCGGACAAGCAGAGAGAAAGCTCCAGATAACCAAATAAATCTTAAAATTTGAAATGTCTAAGAGTTAATTGGAGTAAAGGCGTTGAGGGGGCTCAAAATTCCAAAAGCTAATAGTAAACAACTATTTCCCAGTGACCTGCCTTGGTGGCGTAGTTAGCTAACGCGCTAGTTTCGTATTGAGCTAGACTTCTGAGGACGAGGAGATTGGGGTTTGAATCTCGCTCGGGTGAATCGGGGTGGTTTTACCTAAATGGTGTTCCACTCTCCCTCCACGCAAATGTGAGTTCACTTCCTTTATATTCAACCTCATCAATTCCTAGCCCATTAGATTAATTAGTACATAAGCGTATATCCCGAACGGGTAGTAGTACGTGGTGCTAAGTATTATTACTTCCCAGTGTGGTAGAAAACTGAAATTCGGTATGAAGGTAAAAATACCAGTCCAAATTTGTATTAAAACCTGAAAATGTTAAATTTTTAGTTGGAACTTTGGGAAATGGGGAGAGGCGGACATAAAAAGCACTTTTAGATGTGGTAGAAAATTAAATTTGGCAGTCGAGTGGAAGGACAACTCGAGATAACCATATTTGTCTTAAAATTCAAAATTTCTAAGTAGGAGTGGATTTAATTGGGGAGGTGGGTTATAATTTCCCAAACTAAAAGCTTAAAATATTTCTAAAATTACTATAACATCTTCTTTTTGGCCGGGAAGAACAATTAAATTTACCAAGTTTGTAAAAAATCCACCCCACGCCCCACTGTAACTATAAGAGCTGGGAAGTTTAGAATTTAAAAATAGGGGGCGGAAAATTGCTAGTACAAAAACACTCTTGATATGGTAGAAAATTTTATATTTGTATAGCCACAGGAGAAAAATCTAAACATAAACGAATACAAAAACTAAATATTATCTAAAAGAAAATCCATTGGCAGTGAAATAACAAAGCTAAAAACCAAAGGATAAATTAGAGCCGAACTAGCAGCGACATGAAAAATAAAATAAACAAACTCTGGCGACATAGCTCGGTGAATCGTGTTGCTATTTGAAAACCCATGATGCTTATTATTCAATATGTTATTGTAATAGAGGATATATTTATTTATTCTCTTTGATTAACTGTGTTGCTATTTATGTAACAATGTACAGTATAGTATATTGGTTCATTTATCTTATTTTATGATCGTGCTCAGGTAAATAATGCATTGTTATTGTGTTTCGTTTGTTTATGCACCCAGTCTGTGAACAAGATAATATTTTGTCTCAAATATTTAATCTGTATTAATGTATTAATTACTATTATTGGTTTGTGATTGTCATAGCTATCTCAGGAATGTACAGCGAGGAACTATCAAACGTGAGCAGCCGGATGTTGAACGTTTTATTTAATTTTATACAGGGTGAGACTGAAACCATAATTAGACTATTAGTAACGTGAAAATTGACACTTTAATTTAGATTGCTAAATAAAAGCAAATTACATATTATACTTTTTCCATATTTGAAGATAATGTCACGCAGGTGAGCTCCGCCGAACGTCTAGACAAACCTCAGAAAGTTGTCCATCACTTTGCTTACCATGGATCATATAAATGTTTCCACCCCACCCTATATGTAGTTTCGGTGTTGCTTAACCATGCGAAGAACGGGTCAAACTGCTAGTAATAAATATATTAATATAGTTTCCGATGGAGATCAGTGATCGTTGTTCGTATCTCCCTTTCTATGGAAATGACAGTATGCTGCGTCTACCTACTATTACGTGAACGTATTACCAAGACGAGCCTAAAGGCCCTCTTGATACAAATTCTCACCCCTTATATTATCTTGGGTGATCTTAAACCTCATAACCTGGTATGACGGTCTAATTTTACAGACTCCCGTGGGAGAATGGCAAAGGATATTCTTGTTACTGCTATATTTACCAACAGATAGTCTATCGCTAGTTTTGGCAGTTAGTGGTCTTATTTCCAAATATTGCTTTCAAATAAAAGTGGTGGTAAAGAGGGAGAGATTTTACGAAACAAAAAATACATCTATGTAATTTTAAATCCTGCCAATTTTTTTTTTTAATAATAAATGTATTTTTGTTTAGTTTCATGTAGTTTGACAAACCACGATTAAGGAGAAATTGAAAAACCACGAGTAATTTGGACCCATGATTATTTAATTAATTTGGTCCAAAGCTTAGCTTGTATTTCAAAAGGGTAGTCTGCCCTCTTAAGGCGGCACTGCCATAATGTAAGCTTGGATAAAGAGGGTAATTAGAGGAAAATATATAATTTTCAATATCAGTAACACTATATTGTTTAAAAGAAAATACATGCTATTATGTAGCATCTTGAACTGACGGTCACTGGTATGAAGCAAATAAAATATTCTACAGAGCTTTGTTGTTCTATCCTTGCATGCATCCAATGTTTAGTCCTTGATATTATCTATAAGTGTACCGATACAAGTATCAATGAATCGTAATAGAGCGATTATTTTTGCATTAGCAATTAATCATAATCGGTGATTTTTCTTAGTATTCAAAAGTTGTAGCACAATAAATGTTTTGTCTTGTAAACTTACAAAACTACTAACAAAACTAGAAATCTAATAACACCACAAATAAAGGTATATACAAGTAACGCGTGGGTCGGCACAACGTAGCCTCAGGAGAGGAGATAATCGATGTTGCCTCAGAAGGGGAGGACAAACGAGTGACGTAGCCTCAGGAGAGGAGAGAATCGATGTTGCCTCAGAAGGGGAGGACAAACGAGTGACGTGGCCTCGTGAGGGGAGGAGAGACGAGTGCAGTAGCTTGGGGAAAGAAGAGAAAAAAACGCTGGTACTGTTGTAACGAATTTCATTTTACTTCTTCCATATTTTTTCAATCTTTTTATTTATTTAAACGATTTAAAAAAGCATAGCTTTGGGGGCCCCACAGAGGTATTGCGTGCATAGGCCAAGAACCGGCCCTGACTGCAGGGAAAAACGCCCATAAAGTCGGTTTGTAGATACCATCTTTTTCTGTATGGTTCCAGGAACTTGTAAAGTGCAATATTGTGTTTATTTTGGTTCATATATGCCAGATGAGCTGTATTCTATAGTTCCGGAAAACAATCTTGATCAATTACGTTTTTAAGCCGCTCAAGTTTCACTTTGAGATTCATTGGTATGATCTTTCAACTCATTTGATACAGACACTTCTGCGTCAAACTATCGAGATACATTCACTATTGCACACTGTACTAAACTAATATACTGATGGAAATATTGACAAGGACACTCACACGGTTAATAATATTGTCAATATACCAACATCCTCTGATATTAACGGCCAGATTTTTTTAAACTAGATTTTTGTCAATATCAACTTCAATCTATCAATATCCACAGTACATAGTCCATGGTAATTAATATTTTTACATATTGTCAATACTATTGAACATGTAAGGTCGCCATATGGTCTTGGATTATATTGAACGTAAAACTGTTAAAATCATATGGTCCTCTTGGCTAATAGCTTAATGTATATCCGATCAAAACAACTGATTATTAAATACTAAGAAAATAATGCATGGTACCTAATGTTTACTTTTATACAGGATGATGCTAGAAAATCAATTTTGATTATTTTGATATTATTAGTAATGAAACCCGTTAAAACAATGAAACTGAAGTAAAAAATATAATGATGAAAGAAGGTACAAAAACAGTTTTTAGAAAAAGATTAAATAATAATTAAATAAATTTGAGAAATTGCATTAATTTAAAAAATGGTGATTCCTCTTATCTTAAATTCCTTTCTTCTTGTGTCAGAAGGCTGCGTGAGCTACCATTTATTGTACTAGATGACTGGTTTTGATTGTGTTCTTAGCATAATCCTCAGGTATGAATATAGTGGGGTAGATGTTATTTTCCTCATTGCATTACAATCAAAGACTAATCGATCATGTGAATAAAAACTCTTACAACTGTCTGTAAACAACATTAATAAGCTTTATTCTAATTAATTTATGTTAGCTTTCATTTGATTGATTTCTTACAAAATTATTAATTTATATGCTTTTTATTTAACCATCTTATTTATTCTGCATACATTAAAGCTGTGTTTGTCAACCAGTGGTCCACAGACCAGTACCATTCCGTGTGCTTGTTGCTGCCAGTCTGCCAAGAAATCTTAACTGTGGCAAAACTTGTATTTTAGGCACACGTAGAAAATGTACTATAACTCATTTTTACTGACAATAAATTTGGCTTATAATAATTCACGCTAAAGTTTACTCTTTTTCTTTAGTGGGTTGAACATGTATATCATGTAGTCATAGTCATGGAAGTCTCACACAAACCCTAAACACCTCAAATGTGTGTTTGTGACATTTGTTTGGTTATTTATTTGTTTGTAGGTGTGTAAAATGGAATTGAGCTTATAGATATAATAAATTCATTGATTAGATTAAAAATTGTTATAATTATTGTACTTACTTACTTACTTTATGGCATTAGGAACTAGAAAATTCATTACTGCACTTACAAAAGTATCCCAACCATCCCTATCTTGAGCCAGCTCTATCTAGTCCACCTCATTATACGCTATTTCTTTCAGGTTAATTTTAATATTATCCTACCACCTGCGTCTATGTATTCCCAATAGTCTCATTCTATTGGGTTAGCCAGTCAGTACCCTGAAAAAGGACCTATAATCTCCCCTTCATGCTGCATGTCCTGCCCACCATAATCTGCAAGACTTAATTACCCTAACAATGTCTTGTGAAGAGTATAGATTATGTAACTAATCATTATGTAATCTCCTCCACTCCCCAGTAGCCTGGTCCATTTTTGGACCGAATATCTTCCTAAGCGCCTTGTTTTTGAACACTATTTTTTTAGATTATTTTACATATGTGACAAATTACAATCAGCAGCATACAGAAATAAGAAAAAAAATTATAAACAGAAAATGTTTATGAATTAAATTTTAAATCTAAGTTTGATCAAATCCAAGCATACTATGGAAATTATCGTAATAAAGGAGCTTTAACTTTGGAAAAACTTAGTGGTTAAGCAGTTCATAGTAGACAAGTTCCCCAATCACTGTACTTTGCCAGTCCTCCTTAAAAGAAATCAAATGAATATTGGTTACTGTCCAGTGATAAAATAATGTTGGGAATCACTGCCTTAGAATATTTCAACTGAATATGGTTCATATTAGGGGCCTAAGTTTTTAAATGACCAAACAAAATTATTATTAAGAATATTTCAAAAGAAAAATGCCTGGATAAATGTTTGATTTAAATACAGTATTGTTTTCATCATAATTAACAGCATTAGCAGGGGCGGCTCGTAGCTAAAATTAGTGAGGGTGCTGCTCCAGAAAATGTTTAGCCTTTGTTTTAAAATTGTGTAAACAGAAAAAAACATGTATAAAAAGAAAATTTATTCGGGAACTTGATAAAATCTTAACAAAAATACTTTTTTACATACTTTAACTTAAATTGTTAGAGTTCAAGCTTGATCTATTCATTTAAAAATTAAATCCATTTTTCTTATTTTAATTTACACAAAAAGTTCAATAATTTTCTCCTTGATCTCTGGATGATAATTGAGGAAATTTTTCTCCATTGAAAGTACAGCAAGCGCATTTAGTCTTTCTGTTAAATAAAAGAACCGGAAAAAAAAGGAATCAAATAGAATAGCTGGAAGCAGAATAATTATCTAATTCTACACTCTTCTACTACTTTATCACATTCAAGAATATGGTACATGGTTTTTAAGCACAACACACGCTGAGTAAAAAAAAACTTCCTTCCACCATCACGCCAGAACTAGCACTGCGAGAGCAACAGTGCTCTCTCTACCTGGCAGGCCCGCCTTCCTCCCCATCCCCTCCTATGTGCATATGCTCACAACAAACAGCACATCGCTGGCACTGTGAAGCGCACAGTTCCATACAAAGAGTTTTGTGTATTTTTCTATAAACTGGGGGATGGCTACTGAAGTACTGACACTAAGCTTAAGGAATATATATTGTACTACAAAAATAAAGAAAGAATTAAAGAAAACAGGACTCATTATATTAAATGTTATCGATAATATCAAGTGGATATAGGGGGTGCTGCAATTCCGCAGTGCCTATACACGAGCCATCACTAATCATTAGTTTAAAATAAGGATAGAAAGTTTATCTTAATTAAGTTAAAAATCTCATTACTTAATAATATTTTTTTTTCACATTATCAAATAATACACTGTAATTAACATTTCTGCAATAATTTAGATTAAAAGGCCACATAGGAAATATTAAAAACTAATTAAAAACATAAAAATAAGTTTTGTACTATCACCATGATATCACATCAATGTTACAATAATACAGTACATGACTGTGTGAAGTGCTTGAGTATTAGTGACTCTCTTGCGTTTTATCATTTTTATAACGTTATAATAAGTAAAAGATAAAATAAATTGTTATTATTTTAAAATCGAATATATTATTTATCTTTTTTATAGTACATTTATTTAAGCAATATCACTCGTATGCATGGTATAAGACGATAAGCATAAAAATTTAGTATTTTTTTTTTTTAACTTTTGACTTCAATTCTCAATATATTTTAATCTATTTGATTTATTGAAACTTTTAAGACAATCTTGTAGCCTATGCTATTAGCTTCCAAATTTTAAAAAATAATCACTATCTTAACCACTGGCGTCTTTAATGGATTACAAATGAAACTCGTTGTTGGCCACTATTTTAGAAAATGTCTATTGTACAGAACGCCGAGAATTTTGAAATAAGTTTACTTCTTCATACACTTCAAGGCACACAAAACACATTATTAGCCTTTCTCCCCATATGAGTAGCGACTAGAGCCCAGATTTTTATTAATTACATATTTTAATCTTGTCAGTTATAAATGTGAAAAGTAAAATGTCGATAAATTAGGTTGTTTGTAACTGTAGTTTCAGTTTTGATTTGACATATTTTTACACATTTTACTGATGTATACATATTTTTGAAGCTATTACTTAAAAGTATATATTTTACATTGTTTTTTAATCATGATGTTTTTACGTCTTTCTTGGGGAAAATACTTTAAAATTATGTGTCACAAATTTTCAGGCAGCTTGTACTTTCATAAAGGAATGTATCCAGTGAAGGTATGGCAGTGAGCAAAGTCCAAGTCAGGTATACTGGTTTGTCATATAGGATTACAGTTGCCGTAATGTAGTTTTGTGTTTGTGGTTTTTCATGCTGTGAAAGGGATGAATGAAACATTGCCAGATAGTGGCCTCAGCAGCATGTTTGTAGGCAGTTTGTAAACACAATTTGATGAGTTGTAAAAACAACTGGATATGATTAGCTCATTTTCCCGTTTTTTGGTTGGTCCCGTACCACAGAGATTGATGCTTGCATCAGTTACATACAGGTGCTCGGGGTGGCCTTGTGGAATGGTATGCCTCCATTTGACTACTTTCGTTGTAAGTAGTACACAGGGCTGGGCCGAAAGCCCACATCGTGAGTTCCGCTCGTGGTGCTGGCAAAGAAACGGGTTGGACTCTGTGGGGCAGTGAGCTTAATTGCCAACAATTGATGGCATTGGCAGAGCGGTGGAGTCTGGGCCTTTGGGTCTGGACTCCTGGCGTTCTGGGCCCCTCGGTCTCAGCGCTTGGGGTTCTGGGCCTCTTTGTTTGTGCGATAAGCCATTTTAAAGCTTTGTTGCTAGCCTGGACAGTTAGTAGTGCATATTCTAGAACATGGGCGCCTCCACTTGTATGCATGAGTAGTGGGGTATTACTTTTCCACACGCAATGGGCATAATCCCATTCCCATACACATAGGAAAGATTGTAGATTGTAAGGTTGCTTCCGTGAGTGGAAATTAACAGCTTGGGTACCACGCTGGATAGGTCCTCGGTCGGTCGGTCAAGTCCTCGGTGCCGGTCATTCCAGTGTATACTGGTAGGGTAGAGGAGTTAATTCTCCTCTCCCCGGTATCCAGCCTGATCCAGATCATCCTACCCTTTGGGGTGGGGTGTTGGGAGCTTTTTAGGTACCAACCTAGAAACTGCCCTGAGCCTATTTCCAGGGGTGCTGTGCATGCCAGGCCGACTGTAAGAGTACTAGCACGTACCAAAGTAAGTGTTCTTTGGCTGGGTGAAAAAATGGCTGTAAGGCGGCCAAGAACAAATTACAAAAACGGAATCCAAAAATCAATCAAGGAAATGTAATTTGAAGTCTGTCAAAATAATAGGCCGATATTTTGAAAATAAAAGACCAATCCTGTATATACATGTAAGTGTAATATTAATATTAGTGGTAGGCTGATACCACTTTTCTCAATTCCAATATCTTGCTCTATACTATCTATTCATCTCCTTAATACTCAATACCTTATTCAATGCCATTCAACATAAAATTGAATAAATCCTCATTTTGTAAGCATAGAAATTAGGTCACAAGAAACAAACAAAAAATGCTTTGTTTCCATAAGTCACAAAATATGGAAACTAGTCAATTAGGTTATTTAAACAAATTATAACACGATGCAACCATACAAAAATAACA
The DNA here is from genome assembly GCA_902151445.1 of Timema monikensis. NCBI lineage: Eukaryota > Metazoa > Arthropoda > Insecta > Phasmatodea > Timematidae > Timema > Timema monikensis. Next base: position 45,242 of record CABFVZ010000666.1, on the reverse strand, counting down.
TTTACAATTAGTAGTAGGCCTACAATAGGAAATGATTACTTATTAGCTAATAAAAGATCATTAAAGTAAGTTTTTTATACACACATTAGCATATTTAAATACATATAAAATCTTAATAGATATTTGTCAGGTTGTAGGCCTAAAATATATGTCAAGAAAATAAACACAATAAAATAAACCTGTTTGACCAGTTAACCCTGTTAAATACTAGAGTGGTATCAATATTTTTAGCACATAGTATTAATTATTACAATTACCAGTCAATACCAAGGATATCGAGGAGTCTGGTATCAGCCCACCACTAATTATTATCGAGTAGTATGTTGAGATCAAACATTTAACCTTGGACCGAAAAAATCAATTCTAGGAAACTGACTTTAAAAAATGTGGAGTGGTCTGAGGTTCAATTTTTTTCAGAGATGGAGGTTTCATTGAAAGTTTGTAGTGTTTATATGATTAATAAAATCAATAACATATTGACATTTATTTGAAGTCTTTAATAAATGGGAAATTTAAGTGGTGTAAAACAAACTAATATTGTTGTTAAAAAAGTTTTAAGTGTAATTGTAGGTCATTATAATTAGAAAAGGGTTTTTTCTAATAATTCCTTCAGAAATTCGCAGATATAAAATAAAAAATTTGTTTCAATGTCTGTATGTACTATTAACATGGAGAAATAAGGTTTATTCACCATTACATATTTTCACATTATGCATATTTTAACTGATTTTGCTATAAATCTATGTACATATTTTGTAGGTTAATACTAGATAAAAATCCAGGATCTAGTAATGAACAAACCCCCAGGCTCATGGACTAATGTTAAAACTACATTCTATATAGTTATGTTTTGCAACAATGACACTAGATACTCATCTAAACTACTGATACTGCAAGATTAATAATATCATATTATATGTATTAATTAAGTTTTCTGATGACATAAAAATGTGGGGTGAGGGGAAGGAAGATAAAACTACAGAAACAGCTTCAGGAATGGAATCAGGAAGTGAAAGAGAGTGGGATTAAATTTAACATGGAGAAGAGGGAAGTGATGGTAATAACTTAGAAAATCACCTTTTATCAGTACAATCTACAACCCTCACAGAACTCAGCTCATTTCATCATCCTTTTTTTCTGATATCACTAAACTATACAACCCTCACAGAACGCATCTAATTTCATCAGCTACTTCCTCTAGTAGCACTACAATCTGCACTCCTCATAAATCCTCCCACATTATATCTCCCTCTTCCCTTGATATCACTACTCTCTACACCCCTCACAAAACTCCACTCATTTCATTCCCCTCTTCCTCTGGTATCACTACAATCTGCATGTCCTTGTACATGAACCCACTAGACATTTCCTGAGTACAATTGATTGCTACTCGTTCTGGTTGGTGTTTGAGCTTGTTGTGGGTATAGAGACTTGTCTTGGATATGAACCTTTTGGGGCACAGATTACAAACATAAGGGCGTTCCCCCGTGTGCAACCTCAAATGAGCCAAGAATGTCTGTTTCTTGCTCAACTTCTGTTCACAGTGAGGGCACTGGATGTCCCTAGCTTTCACAGTGTGCAGCTTGTTGTGCTGTTCATATTCCTGTTTGTTGGAGAACTCCCGTGGGCACTTGGCGCAAGAGTATATGCGCTCACCAGAATGTAGTTCCACGTGAAACTTCAACCTCTGCTTGGTGTGAAAGCCGCGACCACACAGCTCACATTTGTGTGCCTTATCCCCGGTGTGACGACGTAGGTGCATCTGAAGGTTGGCATTCTTGTTGAATTTCATCCCGCAATACTCGCATATACAATCCTTCCTATTATACTTCAGAGCCTGTGCTCTGCTTTTTTCCAACATCTTCATCATATTGATGTATTTCTCAGGTAGGGTGTCACCATAGTGTGACTTTGCATGTTCAATCATCTCGTTCCGCTTAACAATGACTGCACCACATACCTCGCATGTGTGATGTTTCTTGCCAGCATTGTGGAGTTTTAGATGGCGCCTTACTGCAGCCGGCTGTGAAAAGACTTTGGAGCATTTTGGACAAGTCACATTCTTACGGCGTTTGTCTGCGATCTTGCTCTCAAACTCCAGATGGCAAAGCTTGTAATGGTCAAGAAAGGCCGGAACATCCCAAGATTTTCCACAGGTGTTGCAAGTCAGTTGCCTGGTCTCATCAGTGTGAGCGGCTTTCGTGTGTGACTTCAAACCAGAAAAGTCTGTGAATGCTAGTGAACAGTCAAAACAGGAGTAATCCACTCGTAAAGGGTGAGAATACATGTGAATATCTAAGGATTTTTTGTAGATAAAAGACTTGTCACACCAATCACATGCAAAAGTCTTATCCCTACTGTGCGTCAGGAGGTGGCGACTGTAGCCAGATCTGGTTTGGATGACTTTGCCACAGATCTCGCAGAGGTAATTGTTGGATGTTGACACATCCTGGTGGCTGGACTCGTGTAGGAGGAGGGAAGAGAGGTTGCAGAACTTCTTCTTACACTCGTCACAGGCATGACAAAGGTCACTGTCATTCAATTTCTTAAGATGCTCCTTCCGCTGCAGGCTTGTGAGGAACTGCATGCCACAGTTAGGACACATGAAGGAATGTTTGCTTGGTTTAATCAGTTTCTTAACCGCGTTGAGATGCATCCGCTCATGTTTCAGAAGTGATAAGAAGTCACAGAGCTTCATTTTGCACTCCCAACAAACATAGCATTGGCTGCTGTCCTCCAGCCTGGCCGTGTGTTTATCCAACTCCTCTGTTGTCGCAAATCTTGACCCGCATATAGGGCACATAAAATTGCCCAGGTTGGGTTTGGGCAGAATCTTCCTATAGCCACTTGTCAGATCTGTTTCTACTAAGATAGAAGCATCTTTCTCTGCCAAGATGGTGGCATTTGTTTCTATCAATGTGGCTGCACCCTGATTCCCAGAACCGGTGTTTGGCCAAGTTTGTTTCTTCACCGAGATCGTCAGGTGGGTGGCCTCATGTTTTTGCAACAAGGAATAGTTGCAGAAATTTTTCTTACATTCACAGCATGAGAGTGCCCCCTCCCGCCCATTCAGTTTATCCATGTGCTCCATAAGTGACTCTGCTGTGTGAAACTTGAGGCTACAAGCTGGGCAGCCATAAGACTCAATATATTTCTCCAAATTTACTTTCCAGGTTGGATCTTCACAGACCTAAACAAAATGAAATATGAAAGAGTGCGAGGATAGTGAAAACATGGTCACAGACAAAAGTTTGAAGGCTTGTGTTGTACTATGGTAATTCACCCTAACAAAATGTTATTCCAGGTTAGTGTGTTTTCGGTCCTTACCCAAGGTGATAAAATTATTAATTACAGATCACACAACTGACACACTTGAGTAAAAAGGCTTTTTTTATTTACAAAATATTTTACAATGTATGTAGGAAAAAAAAAACTAAAGGTGGAACACGTCTTCATCAAGCATTATTCTATTAAATTATACAAAGCTACAAGATACAACTATAGAATGTACCAAGATGAAATAGCTTTTTATTAAAATTTGTACTAAGCCAAATTAAAATATGAGCTGTAACCAGAACCATTGTAAATTTTAGTTGATACATGCAATTTTAAAGCACTTCAAATGAAAAAGTATAAATATATTTTTTTAACTCAATTTTCTTTGTTTTTCATTAAATTATTGGCATAAGAATTATTTAAGAAGAATATGTCAGTGCTATTTGAAAAATTGCATAAATTGGAATTGTTTAAAAATAAGGTGGCCCAATGGCGAAATAATTTCACAATAAAGGAAATCGATAAAACTAAAGAAAAAGGAAAAATAAATCACTAAGAGTAGATTTTATGAAGAAAGCCCACCTAAAGAGGAAAAATGTGGGAAGAATCCAATCCACAATAATGATATCTTCTTCCTTTCTTCTGTCTTCTATAGTAGAAATAGTCACACACACATTTTAACACAAATATAATAATATTTCGGCATTGTTGCCTTTATCAAACACAAAGAAGAAAGAAGAGAGAACAAATAATACAAACACTGGATCACTCCGATTTAAGTTTAAATTGGAAATAAAATGTATCATTCTTACTGGGCTCTTTTACTTGGTATTTCAAAAATATCTGAAAAATTCCAAAGACTTTTTAAAATCACCCTAATTTTCCCAGGAATGTATCAATCCTGGACAAGCAACCTAAAATATTTAAAGAGACCAACAGTAATATTTCAACAATACCTACTACTACACCACCAGCAAATTAAAGTCAAGCGTAATAATTATCAAGCTTGTGGGAAGAGAAAATTTTGAACTTTGAATTAAGAAAAAAAGTTAATGGAATTGAAATAAAGTTTTAAATTCTGAAAAACACCTTATGCAATTAATTTAATAAATACCCCCTTTTTATCACTAATAAGATATACATACATAGCAATGCATCTTATGACCATTCGGGTTATACGCTTGTGTACTAATTACATTGATGGGTTAGGGATAAGGAAGGTATAATTTAGAGGACTTTTTTCACATTTGTGTGTGGGAGTGGGAGTGAAAAAAGGAGGGGGGGATAGAGAAATAAAGTGGGAAAACATATTTTAAAAAAAAACCACCCTAAGTTCACCCAACCAGGATCGAACGATCTCCCCATCATCGGCTGTCTTCTCTATTGCGAGAGTAGTGCCTTAGATCATTAGGCCACTGAAGTAGGTTAGAAATAATTAATTGTAAAAGTAACTATGATAAGACAAATGAAGATATAATTCAAGTCTGTGAGTTCAAAATAATCTTCTAATTGAATAAATCTTGGCTTATTAACTCTAATCGATTCCTAATTGTTTACCGAGCTTTGGTAAAATCTTGAAATAAATCTTTATCGAATATTTAGTTTCTTGAAGTTGGGTTTGATTAGAATTTTCTCAAAGAATAAAATATTATTTTATTAGTGTTTGTGAATTTCTGGAATATTCTTTAGTCCATCAGAAAAGTTTAACAAGTAATTAAACCTTAATTTAGTGAGATATAATAATATTTATAGCCTAGATTAGATTAATGTTTATATTTTGATGCAAAACAAATGCACTTATTTTGGGATTTATTACTTTTTCACTTAAAACACAACTGTGCACCTTATTCAAAAAATAACATAGCATAATAATTACATCACAGAAGTTATGACAGGCCTAGCCAACAGGCAGTGGAAAATATATGGCTTGAATGAAAATTGAACCATACCATGGACTGGAAACAGTAATGGATGTAAAAAAAATACATCACAAATTGAGATAAGTTTTATAAGGATTATCTTGCAATCAAAAATTAATTATATTAGTGCAACTAGACACCTTAATTTCATCTGACACCCACATATTCTAAAAGAAATTTACACCGTGAAACTTGTTATAATTTTGAGATCAGTAGCAATCAGTAATTAAAATCAATCATTAGCTAGAATTAAATTATTCCATAGTAGTAATAATATGCTAGACTATATATCTTAAAGGAAAACCTCTTTTTACTTTTTTGAGGTATATAGTGTTATATATGAAAGAAGGTACAGTAAAGAGTAATAGAAACACATGAAATGAAATGAACACAAAATGACTTTTACAATGAAAAGAAAAACACAGTTCACGCTTTGCATTGCTGCTATTGAAGAGAGAGGTAATGGAAGCATCTTGAAGAAAATTTATCATTATCACTGAATCCTTCAACCTAGGTTTTATTCTGTTGGAACTTATCTGGAGGAAGTGTGAAATGTGCTTATTTGACTCTCAAAAGTCCTGCATTCTTATTCCACCCATTTCCTACCGTCATAATGATATTCCTCCAACAAATAGATCAACTGCACACACAAATCACACTCTAAATGCAACTGATGGTGACAGAAATGGGATATCACCAAGAATATCTCAATAAATAATCAGATGGCACGTTTCTGTTTTAACTAAGACATTAAATCGCTTCAGTGGCCAAGGAAGTGTTGTACAGGGCATACTTCATATTCATTGTCACACATGCAGCAGAAATATGGACAGTGAATCTAAGTGGGACTAGGAAAGTGGAGGCAATGGGAATGAAGTTTGTGAGGAGCATGTTAGCTGGCATGAGGAGAAGAAACAAGATTAGGATGAGTGGAGGTACAAGGATTACATGAGATAGTAGAGGAAGCAAGTCTTAGATGGTATGGGCATGTAAATAGGATGGAAAAAGAGAGGATGCCAAAGAAAATGCTGGAGATGAAGAATGTAAGAAAAGAACTGCAAGGGAGGCCAAGAAAGAGATCGGAGGAGCATATAGCAAAAAGTGTACAATTGAGAGGAAAAGTATGGAAGAAATTAAAGACGGAAGAATAGAGGAAGATGGAGGCATTTTACTAAACTGACCTGGCCACAGGCTATAGACAGTTGATGATGATGATGATGATGAGTGGCCACATGGTCTGAGGCAGTAATCTAGCAATAGACTAGACTGCTGATGACGGGGATATCATGATTCAATCCCAGTTGGGTGTACTGATGGTGGTTTTTCCTAAATGGTTTCCCACTCTCTCTTGATATAAATGTGGGTATACTTCCTATAAATTAAAACTTTGTCATCTCTAATCCATTAGCATAGTACGTAAGCATATAACCCAAATGGGTAGCAGGATGAGGAGCTAAAAACAAAAATTGAGAGCTTATGTGTAAAGCCTGAAAAGGTAGTAAGACACGACACAATGCTAAAAAGAAAATAGAGAAAGTACAGAACAAGCTCCAAACCAGAAACGCTTAATTTTCCACCAATCTTATTTTGTTACATTTACATACCTATTGAAATACAGTCCTGTGACTGAGACTTGCTAGGTTTTCAATCGTTATGTTCAAATCTTGATTATTTTTTTAATATATATATATATATAAATATATATATAAACTTTACTCAAAATATAATGTAAAGTAACATCCATACAATTTGTTTTTGCCAGAATATTTAGTGTAACTTAATATACTTTGTTTTTCTGTGGAAATATCTCGAACAACTTTTGCTTAGCAGCGATTAAACAAAACAAATTTGCATATTTTTTTAAAAATATGTTTATGCTAAACTTAATTAATTTAGAGATATTTCCTTTATTTACTATTTGAATGCTGAGTTTTTCACTAAAGACAGGACAATGTAAATTAATCAATTGGATTAACAACTATTAAAGTTTTATTTGCAGCTGTAATTATTCACAACCTGAACAAGTTTATTATTTAAAAAACTTGCTAAAGCAAATGACTACCAGAGTCTACGTTCATCAGATATGAATGTTGGAGGATTAAAGTCCGTCCTCTTCTTCATTAAAACTGCTCTCAATGTCAGCAAAGTCCTCTGGGTTCAAAACAATGACTTGGGCTTGACCGTCAATATCCAGCTCCTCTCCCTCCTCATATGTGTGCACAGTGATGTAACACTGGTCCGCACAATGCACATCTAGATCCTCCACTGTTGCAAACGTAGTATTGCAGTCTGAGCATGTGAGTGCCTCTCTCTCTGCCTCTTGCTTGTGTTTATTCATATGCAAATTCAGCTTGCTCCGCAGAGTGAATGCACCAGGGCATTGTGAGCACCTAAATGGCCGCTCATTAGTATGTGCTCGAACGTGGCCAATATATGTTAGTCGTTTGGTGAAAGTCTTCTCACAAATGTGGCACCGGTACATCTGGGCATCATTGTGGATCTTCCTGTGCATGTAGATAGCCGCAGGGCTGGAGAATGTCTTGCCGCAGCCAGCGGCCTTGCAAGTGTAAGGACGTTCACCTGTATGTGTTCGGATGTGAATAGACAGTTGCTGACGAGTGTAAAACGCCATACCGCACATCTGGCACATATAAGGTTTCTCACCAGTATGACGTCGGATGTGAATTTGGAGGTTTATAGTCTTGTTGAACTCACGTCCACAGTACTCACAGATGTAGCTCTTCTGCGCCGCAGTCTTCCGGTACTTCTGATCCCGTACCAGCGAACGGATGATTCGCTGGTATTTCTCTGGCATGTTGGACTCGTCATAGTGAGTCCTGGCATGCGATATGATGTTTCTCCGCCCGACAATAATCTCCTCGCAGATCTCGCATGTGCTGGCCCGACTGAACAGAGGATTGTGGAGCTTAGAATGACGATTTAAGGTTGCCGGTGTGGAAAACACCTTGGAGCAGATTTGGCAAGTCACAGCGCTGAGCCGTCTGGAGAGCATCTCATCCTCCTTGAGAAGGTGGCAAGCCCTGTAGTGGTCAATGAACAGGGGAACTTCCACATGCTCTTTACAGATGTTACACATGAGAGTCTCATCCTCATCTTTATGAGCAATCCTGACGTGTCTCTGTAGGCCCTCAATGTCTTCATACGATATTGAGCACTCTAGGCAGGAGTAGTCTTCTTTCAGAGGGTGTGAATACATGTGGACTTTAAGAGCATGCTTGCGGACAAAAGCCTTGCCACAGTAGCCACATTTGAAGTTCTTCTCACCTGAGTGAATCTGTTTGTGCCGGTTGTAGCTCGATTTGTTCGGGAGGTGCTTTCCACAGACTTCACAGATGCTGGCCGCAAACTTGCCTCGAGAGTGCACGCGCTTGTGGGCATTCAACATGCCCAATGTACAGAACTTGTTATTGCAGGTCTCACAGACAAAACCCTCTTTGGGGAGCCTTGCAAGGTGCTCCGTTAGCTTATCCGCTGTAAAAAACTGGATTCCACATGTCGGGCACATGAAACGCACAGACATGGCCCTGAATGTTGGCTTTTTCTTTACAGTTTTGGCAAGCCTGGGTTGGCCAACTTTTTCTTCTTTTGACTTTGAGTTGGGCTCGTCACACACCTGTGTGAGATAGTAAAAAAAAAAGATTGCAGTCTCTGTAAACTTACAAGCATAAAACCTTAGGGACAAACATGTTCTTAAATGTAGTTGATAATTAGACTGTGTGTGTGTGTGTGTGTGTGCGTGTGTGTGTGTGTGCGTGTGTGTGTGTGTGTGTGCATGTGTGCATGCACATGTATGGTGTCTTAATACCGGTTTGAGCTATCCACACATTTTACACTCAGTGATTATAGGTGAGGAAGGTATGGTTTAAAAGAATGTACCCAGATTTGATGTAAGTAGAGTGGTAAATTATAATGTAATAACTATCCATAGAATACTGGGAGGGTTTTTAACCTCGGCCTTCCTATTAGTGGCAAGCTAGATAAAAAAAACCTTCATCGATATACCTATTATTTAAATTTGTATCATTTAAACTTTAATTTTTTATGTATAAAATAACATAGAATGATTCAAATTGAACATAAATAAGTATTTTGGATTAGTTATTGATTGGCAAAACTTGTAAATGTCAAAGCCAAATTTTTTTTTAAAAGTGAAGTCATTCATGAATACTCAAAGTAAAATTTGCGAATACTTGAGAATATTTGAGATTTTAGAATTTAAAAAAAACTTTAGATTCAAGATACAGAAAATTTATAAAATTTACTTTTCCATATTTTGAATTGAATTTTTTTTAGAGTTATTCTTATTTTTATTGGTTTAGTCCAACATTATTATAGAACAAACCTGGGGCATTCCATGCCAATTCACCAAGATCATGACACCCGCCACTTCAGATTTTATGAAACTATTTTTACTTGTCCCTACCATCAAGTTACTGATCCATGTAAAATTTGTCCTCCCTAGGCCACATACTTTCTGAGAAGGATGAATCATGCTGAGTCAACTCACAGTGAATGTTTTGAATAAATTTGTCAATCTAAATTACAAATATTTGCCTTAAGGAATTTAAAAAAGTATCAAATTATATAATATTATAAATTTTTATGTTTAAGCCGGAGTTGGTACATTTTTACCGACTCCTACTCCACTCAAAATTTCTTCTGATTCAGACTCCCTAGCCCTTATTATGATGCATAATGTCTACATATGTGTTTTAAATTACCCATGCTTAGCTAAAATAATTTAGAGTAATTTTCAGATTAAAATAAGCATAACGGCAGATTAAAATCCCACTTTTTTTACCGTCAATTTGTGTTTAGTTGCTTTGAGATTTAATTTTGGAAAAAAAAGAGAGCCCTGATAACTCCTCTGCCTCAAGCCATATTGATCACTTAACAAAGCAATGGTTTTACGCCCAAAAATTTGTTGATAAGCAGAACTAATTCAATTTTAGTGTCTCTCAGAGGTAAGCAAATTGTAGGGTATACAACATTTTTTCTTAAATCTACACACTTTGATTGACGTGGGGTAAGAATTTGACAGTCAGTGGCACAGCAACATTTTTATTTGGGCGGGTAAAAATACTCATGTGCTTTTCTAGGGGATAACATTTTTGAGATTTAAAAAAAAAACAGGAAAATGTAATACCGCTGTCCCTCACATTATGGGAGTGATTGGTTCTGATAAATAATCGTGTAACACGAAAATACATAAAGGAAATAATTGATTTTAACATAGGTGAGATAGGTAAAAGTAAATAAAAACCTAAACCTTATAAATGAATGCAATTTTTATTAGTTTATCTAACTAGTACAATACTATAGGTGACCTACACCTTTTGTCATTCTTCAATCCCCCCAAATTTGTAAACGAATGCAATTTTTAATTAATCTATCTAATTAATACAATACTACAGGTACACTAACTGTTAATCTTCAATCGCATGATAAATTAATTGTATCTGGCAAATCTGGATTATTATTCTTCTCCTTTCTTGAAGTCTCTGGGAGGGTGGGCTCTTGCTATCTTGAAGGCCCTAGGACGGTAAGCTCTTGCTTTCTTAATGACCCTGGTACAGTAGGCTCTTTATCTCTTAAAGGTCCTTGGCTGATAGTCTCTTATTCCCTTTACAGTCCTTGGACGGTAGGCTCTTGAAAGCCCTTGAATGGTAAGCTCTTGATATTTTGAAGAACCTTGGAAAGTAGGCTCTTGTTCTCTTGACGGCCCTTGGACGGTAGGCTCTTACTCTCTTGATGACTCCTGGATGGTAGTTTCTTGAGCTTTTGAATACCCTTGGACGGTAGTCTCTTGTTCTCTTGACGGCTCTTGGTCTTTTGAAGGCCCTTGGACGGTAGCCTCGTTCTCTTGACAGCCCTTAGATGGTTTTATGCTCTCACTCTTTTGAAGGCCCTTGGACGGTAGGCTCTTGCTCTCTTGAAGGCCCTTGAATGGTAGGCTCTTGCTCTCTTGAAGGCTCCTGGATGGTAAGCTCTTGCTCTCTTGAAGGCTCCTCCTGGATGGTAGGCTCTTGCTCTCTTGAAGGCCCTGGGTCGTTAGACTGACGATTTTCAACTTTTTAGTGAAATGGTCAAGACTCAGCTGACGGGCAGCATTCTTCTGCTCTTTATAGAGTTATTTGTAGCAAGCCAAAGAATTCAGAACCTCTCTGGCAACTTTAGTGTTTCTACCCATGTTAGGGTCATTCTCTTCATTAATTCTAATTGCACTGTCAATGTGCTTAAACAAAATCAGCAAATTGTTTTGTTGAAAGTTGTTTGATAGGCTCAACAACATAACGTTCATACTCTTAAGCCTTTATGGCGTTCACCATTTCTAGAAAGTCTTCATTGGTGAGTTCTGTTGTGTGGGATTGGAGCAATTCTTCCACATTTGCGTGGTCTACACCCTCAAATCCAACATATTATTATGTCAACAATGTCATGTCTTGAATTGGAAAACTTGTGTTCAGGATCAAAATCATGAGAATCAGAAACTTCAGGCCAAATATTTTTCGAAACTCCCTTCATACAGGACGGTTCCTAAATTCTGCCCCTGAATCTCAAATGTTGTCAATATGAGCCCCATAACACCAACTGTAAAGTAAAGATCATTGTTATCACTGGAATGTGCGCACACAAGGTCACGCCACCACCGCACAGGGTGACTGCGAACTTACAGCCGTCTAAGTAATTTTTTTTTATTGCATTATAGCGAAAACGCGTAAAGTGAGATCTCGTATAACAGGAGATACCTATCTAACAGTCCCGTTGTGCATTTTTCTCATTTATTTTAGTCATCCCAAACATTATAATTAATACACACAAAAAAATTAATAAAAGTTATTTCTGAAGCAGCCCAACTAAACATTACGAAACAATGAAAATTAAAGTAGGTTTCCATACACTTTTGCTCTATATTTGCTACTAGCTATAAAACCGCAAATTAGTTTTATAATTTCAATTTTGTTTAACCTTTCAGGGTGTGCATTAAGCAGACACAGGTGGTTTAGTCTACGTTGCCTCATCTTTTCAGTGTGTGCTCTAAGCACATTTTATTTTTATTATGTTAACTTTGTGAACTTTGTATCTTGCTCCAACAAGATATTAACACTATCTAAATGTTTAACTATATTATTTATGGGTGGGTAGAGGGGGGGGGGG
>CABFVZ010000666.1:0-30866 GCA_902151445.1 Timema monikensis | reverse complement strand
GATTTGTTATATATTGGTAAGGAAGTTCCCACCTACGAAGCTGGGAAGCATTGCAACTATTGGGGAGGGCTCGTACATGTGTCAAAATTTGCATTATGCACTTGGGTATGAAGTGCTACTGGTTTGTCAGGGTCCTTGTGGCTGGTATCAAAACAGTGACTATTCATCTGTTGTCTGGGTGGTCTTGTGGTGAGGCCAATGTACTCAGCAATGCAGTAGTTGCATTATAACTGGTATCTAAGATTTTCTGTGAAAAGTCATACTGGCCTTCCATTGAATATTCCATTTGTGTAAATCTGCTGTTGAATGAAGTGGAAGGTTGGTGAATTCTGAAAGTAGTGTATTTCGTTTTGTTGCATGGATAAGAACATTTGCCCTAATCTTGCTGCTTGTGGCTGGGTCAGGCACTGTAGGGTGAACCAGAGTGTTGCAGAGATTAGGTGGGCGTTTGAATATGATTCTTGGAACAGTGTTGAGAATGTTTTGTGTGAGAGGTGATGAGGTTAGGATATTATAGCCGATATTTGGTATAAATCTGAGTTTGTCTAGTTCTTCATAATACTTGGTGGTGAGCGGTATGGCATTATTTCTTGATAGGCTCTGTTGATTTTTTGTAATGGAACCACACATAAACCATAGACTCAAACATAAATGCTTAAAGATGATAATTTTTTTTGTGAAAAAGCCATGATATATAAAAATCCAAGTTTTTAACTAAATTAAATATAGTTGTGCATGTGTTTAGTACTCAACCTGAAGGTTGGTTGGATCCTCAACAGTTACACCGTCAGCTGTAAAGCCTAGGCAGCACTAAAGAGGCGTACTAGAGAAATGAGGAGTGAGGCAGTTTCCTGTTGCTTTCCTGAGCCAGAAGGTACTGTTGCACATAAGTCTGACAAGCCGAACAAAATGCACACACCTACTAACCCCACAAGCGACACCTTCACACCATTCATCACCGGGAATGGCTGTATATTGAATGTTATTACTAGTATCGTTCATTCCTCTGCCACTTTCATATTTGTCAGAGCCTTAGGTGAGACTGAGACATATCAATGAAAGTAACAACTTGATCTAGCTCATACTATAAGATATAGTCCATTGTAAACACTGTATCTGACCAGAGATAAATCTGTGCAAGTTATGTAAAACCTAAATTTAACAAGCAAAAGGAAAGTTTGAGGGACTGTTTACTATGAAATAATATATCCTAAATTTAAGGGTCAGAGAGCTTGGGTTTTTTCATTCGAGTTGAACTTGAGTCAAGTATTTCTAAAAGCTCTGGAGTTCGAGTAGAGGCCTATTCATAATTTTAAAATGTTAAAAAGTATATTAAAATACATGTTTTTAAAATATGAATGACACTCATTTTTATAAATAGTAAATACTTTTGAAGAAGAAAAAGTAAAATAATGGGAATATCGGTTTTTAAATTAGAAATAACACTTAAAAAACCCAAATTAAAAATAAGAACAACACTCAAATAAAAATCTAATAAAGAAATAATTAAAATGGTTTCAACACTCATGTCTTTAAGGACATTAAAATTACACAAACATTTATAAAACAAAGTTAATAAAATGAATAATTTGCATTATGGCTTGGAAATGTATAACAAGACAGTGTAGAAACACTGTACAGTAATGTAAAGTAAGTGATAGTGAAGGAAGCCAACCTGAAAGGATAGTTAGGTTAGGCCTAGATAGGAACAAACACATTTCTCTCTTCATGTCTTATTAAACTTTTACACTTTCCGCTTCTTTAAAACTTTCAAAGTTGCACATGAGTTTGAATTTTCAGGAATATTACTTTTTCATTAATGTATTTTCATATTATGAAAAATAAATATTTCCAAAAATTCAAAACAATGTGCAACTGTGGAAGTTTGAAAAAGTGGAAAGTGTAAAAGTGTAAGAAGAAATAGAGAAGTGTGTTTGTTTATTTCTAGGCCTAACCTAACTATCCTTTCAGGTTGGCTTCCTTCACTATCACTTTACATTATTGTAACGTGTTACTACACTGTAAGCGTATAACCCGAACGGGTAGTAAGACGCAGTGCTAAATATTATTACTACACTGTGTTGGTTAAAAGTTAATACAATTGACGTTTTAATATGCTGATATTTCTCCAAAATATGCTTAAGTAACTTAATTTACCTTATAAGAAAACATAACAATCATAAACAATTAGAAAGATTTTGTATTTTGTTTATTATTCCTTAGTGTAATCATGATTGATCACGTCTTCTGTTACATTTCCATTCCTCTATGCACAGTTGTACATGCGCATTGTACGTCCTTTCATTAGACATTATTTTATTGAGAAATTTACTGCAATTTAATTTTTAATGCTTATAAAAGTTGATGCTCATACTTTAAAATTAAAAATAATGTTTCTAGCAAACAATATTAAATGGAAAGTGCTTTTTTAATATAAATGTGGTAAGTTTGGTAAAATATGTATTGTAATAAATAAGAGTAACATTGATTTTAAACGGGTTAACCAACATAATTCTAAAACTAAATAGTAACTAAACCAGTGCTAGTTTTGTTGCTAAACATATTAATTAATATGAGTTTTAAATATATTAAGTTTGAAAACATTTAATATTATTATTAGCACCGCGTCTTACTACCCAATCGGGTTATACGCACTTACGCTAATGTGTAATGGTAGAGTGATTGTGAGATGAAATGGAGGACCTACAGTTTAACGTGGAATCCGAACCACGGTGGAGGCCTGGCATTCCCCACAACATTTAATAGAACGATATATTTTTGATATTACATTTTTAATTTAACATAAATTATTATTTTAGAAAGGGACCAGGTAAAAATAGTAAAAAGAATCATTCAATTATTTAGTAATCTTCTTAGCTATTTTTTATTTCATTGCTTTGTCATGGCAATGCAAGTAAACAACTTAAATCAAGTACAATTCAAAATGGACGACAATATTGAATAAATTCTACCAGTCGAAAGTGGTTTTAAAGCTCTATTACATTATTAATGTGAAAATTGAAATTAATTTTTAACAATTTGTTAAGTAACCGAATGATTTATAAGTGAAAATGCTGAAATTATCTCAATTAAATACTCTATGCTTACTATTACGTTTTAATAATTGATTAAGTTCATAAAGTGGAAGCTTGAAAATGACAAGCCTACAAAACTTTCGATATTGATCTCGAGCTTGTTGCTTAAGCTCAAGATCGAGATCGAAATATGAGTACTCGTAGAGTCCTATTAAAATTGAATCTAGTTAATTAATCTAAAAATTTTGAGATTTAATCTAGTACTGTTTTTAGTTGTTGAGATCATCATGTTTGTACATACTTGTGGCTCGCCATATGGATGTCAAACTTCTCCAAGTCATCGAATTCATTTTCACAGAAGTCACAAGCAACAGGTAGAGTAGCATCTAGACCATGAAGGGCAAACAACATATCTTGGTTGATGGACACCCCCAGACTCTCCGGGTCAAGAACAACAATAGACATTTTAGTGCGTTCTGGACCCTGCTCAGCACCCCTGTGTTGGAGAAACACAAGAAATCAACAAATTATGTTAGGAAGGTGTGATGCTTGACTTCACTTCAGAAATTTGTAAGTTTCACTTTTGCTTCAAAATAAAAATGTCTGGATATATTAATTCTGAAACTTCAATAAAAAATATGTTGACAACCAAAGTGAGCATTTAAAGTTAATTTCTATATTTATTGTGATTATTAATGTTTGATGCATAAAGTACTTGGTCATACACTTGAAGCACGAGCAAACTGGGAGAAGCTTTACTCAACAGGATCTCGATTCTACAAAGTGCACAGGTGAATAAAGTTTGATCACTCATTTGTAAGATACAAAGAATGAATGCAAGCTTGCCAACATTAATAAGAGGCAATTAGATTTATCTTAATGCTGTATTAACTTTAAATGAATGACAAGTACCAAACTATTGCCGTTCAAGACTTCTCTAATAGCTGAGCAGTTTAGGGAAGATTTTTGGCCTGATACTGCAACTTTTAATACAAGTATGAAAGTTTACAGAAGGCAACACCTGTGATTTGGATTTTCAGATATGGAGGCCAAAAAAAATGCCTCCCTGGACAGGAACTATGACATCATCAAGACGGCCGACACTTTGAAATTCTTTTTTCGGTATATATCATACACCACCGAATCAATTTTTGATTTCTTTATTTTAAATGAAAGCTCTTTAAATTAACCTTAAAATGAGTGTATACAAGTTTCCGATTAGTCGATAATTACTTAGTTATTTTAAAAAAAAACAATAACAAGTGATAACAATTTATATTATATTTTGTCATAACTTTATATTCAGTTGTTAAATCAAAAAATGTTTCAAGTAAAAGTATTTTTTGATAGGTTTACTAAAATAAATACATCGTGTACTTTCTTTATAGGACAAGCCATAAGGACGTTGTTGAATATTCCATTATTTGCTAGTTTCACTTGGTTGTTTCCACCCCTATTCCCCTTCACTCAACTCTGCGTGCCTGCAGATTTCTTGGAATTCGCCTCCCCTCTACCCTCTTCCAACTCCCAAGTCAACCCTCTTACACCTGTCGTGTACTACTCTACAAACAGTGTGCGTTGAAATCCAATCTTTACCACATCTCGGTGAACCTCGCTGGCTATGTTTTGTTTGAAAATGAACTCATAAAAAACTCTGTGCAAAGTGATTTAGTGCGCGACTATTCATAGATACTAGGTTAATAATGTTCTCTATGTGTGTTTTATTTAATATAATATGTACTTATAAGACGTTAGTGTTTAGGGGAGCTCCTCTCGCAAATTAATATTATTAAGAAGACCATCCTCGGCTTCCCGAATCTCCAGCCAAACACCCCTCGAAGGTAGGCTCCACAGAGTACATCTTTTTTCTAAACCAACGTTCAACTCCCGTCTCTGTTTTAGTGTACCTAAAACTGGTCCTCCGGAATTAAATTACATTTTTTTTTGTTAATCTTAACTATATTTAACAGATAAATCGCTCATACAGCCGTAATCCTTGATAAAAACACAAGTAGAGAGCAGACTGCTTTGTTGCCCTGCACCGTATTGTTGCATTTTTGCTGGAATATATAAAAATCATGTATTCTTTTAGTACAAGCCGTAAGGCTGTAATCCTTGGTAAAACACTTACTCTGTCATTTATCTCAGAGGAGTTTCGACCTTTGCCACTTCTTTTCTTTTGAAAATCATCCATTCTCTCCAGCAATTTTATGTGAAGGACATATATATTCAAAGAGAAAGCAAGGCTGACCTGGTCAAAACTTTGTAAAAATGCACATCTTCTGAGATAAATGACAGTCAATCTGCGGTCTGATGTCATGGACTTTGAAGATGAAAACTTCATTGATGATCCAGCTGAAATGCCACATGAAGCTGCTCAAGAGATGCTAATTCAAGATGAAGGTGCTACGGTTCCTTAAGATAGCACTTTACCGGAAGGTGATTCATACAGCACAACTCAGATAACATATATTGCTTATGTTGGTCCAGCTCTTGTTCATATCGTTCAGCCAAAGGTGGAAAAAACATTTCAAGAGTACAGTAAAGCCGTAGGAAAATATCTTCAGGCAAACGTCAGAAAGTACCAAGCACAGCGCATTGAAATATTGTGGAATGTTTACCGAGAAAAAACTATAAAATCATATACTAGAAACTGCCATGGATCTGGAGGAAAGTGTCAGGTTCGGGCAAACAACATCTTGTCAAAGAAATGGTAGCACTTGCTCAAAAATCTGGAAAATAAAACTGAACTCTTTTCCTTCCTGGCCAGAGAGATGTTGCCAGTTCACATCTTAAGGATATACAGGTGTTTTCCACTTTAGCCCCAAATGTACTCTCTAATGATGAAAATCAGACTTCATTTGTTGAGGAAATAGGTAATCACGATGAAGCAGATTCTAGGCCTTTTGTGCATGTGCAGTGAAGACAGGTTTGAAGGCTGTTTACATTCACACAGTAGACACGGATCTTATTGTGTTGGCTATATCGCATTTCTTCATTATTTTCTAACGAGGGTCTTGCTGAACTGAGAGTAAACCTTGGTTGTGGAATTAATTTTAAGACCATTGTAGTTCATGATATAGCTCAAAACCTTGGCAAAATGAAGTTTGTTTTTGCGTGGATTTCATGCATTCTCTGGATGTGATAGCACATCATTTCTTGCAAGCCAAGGGAAAAAATAAATGTGGAACAAATGGAGGGAATACCCTGAAGTGACAGAGGCTTTTTGGTTTTTATCGCACACTAGGACAATTTGCCTGATGCATCTTCAATCCCCTCCAAATGTATATAGTTACATGCTACAGTGCAACAAGTAAATCTGTAAATGGTGCACGTTTGAATCTCTTCACAACGCATAACAGAAATACGGAAAGCACGCCACCCACCACTGATGCTTTGAATTTGCATGTCCTCTGTAGCTTCTACCAGGCCGGTCACAAGTGGGGACAGATAAAGGCAAACGTTGAACTACCGGTCATCTCACTTTGGGGATGGAAATACATAAACAATAACTACAGCCTCGTCTGGACAACCCAGTCTGAAGATTCTCTGGCTCTACGAGTGTTTGTTTACTGTCAATGTAAAAAAGGGTGCTCTCTTTGAAAGTCACTGCAATTGTTGCAAATGTGATCTGCCCTGCACTAGTCTATGCAAAATATGCCAACGGAATTGCAATAATGCCTAAGATATTAATCATTGTTTTGTCTTTGACACTGTTCCCTCAAAGTATGGTTACTCTAGAGCCTAAGTCCATTTTGTTAATCTGATTTGAGAAAACTTTGTTTTTTATTTCAATATTATTTTACCATTATTATTATTACACTTTGTTTTGTATCTTATTGTGTTTCAGACTAAAGAGTTGGTGCATTTTGTGACCGAATTATTAAACAAGCTTGCCTAATTTATGTGTGCCATTAGTTTAGTAATTTTTCTTTCTGATATTATATGCTGCAAGTTTTCCTTGCTAAGAATATATAGTCATAAGAGTTTCTAAATAAAATATAAACTTCACTTAGTTCAACAACTTTATAAAACTTCATTGCAAGAAAAATTAGTTGTTGAGTACACTAAAAATATAGTAAAAATACATGATATGACACCTATATAATTAACTACAGTTATTTTAACCTTATATGCCATACTTCCTTGGGGTTATAAAAGAGATTTGGGAGGGAGGGGGTCGGGTGGGAATAGGAGTCCGCGTTTAGGGGTGCAGAAACAAAGTAGATTATATTGACAAAAATTAAGGGATGTTCTTAAATACATGATTTTTGTATATTCCTGCAAAAACGCAACAATACGGTGTATGCAACAAAGCAGTCTACCCTCTACTTGTGTTTTATCAAGGATTATGGCCTTACAACTTTGTCGTACAGAAAAAAAGTACACAATGCATTTATTTTAGTAAGCTTATCAATAAAAAACTTTTACCTAAAACTTTTTTGGATTTAACCAATGGATAGAAAGTTATGACAGACATAATAAAAAAATGTATCACTTGTTATTTTTTTAAACAACTAGGTAATTATCGACTAATCTGAAACTTGTATAAACTTATCTTAAGATAATTTAAAGAGCTTTCATTTAAAATAATGAAATCAAAAATCGAGCTATTGGTTTATGATATATAAGGAAAAAAGCATTTTGAAGCGTCGGCCATCTTGATGACATCATAGCTCCTGTCCATGGAGGAATTTTTTTGGCCTCCATCTGAAAATGTATATCTTAGGTAGGTCTAGATCTATGCAAAATGTCATGCTTGTATCAATTCTCTACACTGCTCAGCTATCATGTGCTTCTTGTTAGGATGGACACGGAGGGGAAAGTTTAATCCGTGATAAGATAACAGAATATACTGTCTTTAATTGGGTTTTGTTATAAAAAGAACTAGAAAGAGTATTTGACACATGAATAAACTAATGTGATGGTAATTATATATATAATAAGAAATAAGGTTGAAGTGAAATCATTGTGTCAGCAACCTGAGTTGACTAAATCAGGGATGAACCAACTACAACCCGCCGGCCAAGTGCGCCAATGTGTTCAATCCAGCCCATGGGATGAATAATTTAAACGTGTTGTATTGTAAAGCAGGCTTTTTTTTTAAACATAACAAAATTTATTTTTATAAAATCATATTATAATTAACATTTCCAAACTTGGTAAATCATGCCCAAAAATGTATGGCAATGTTTACAACCTCATATTCATGCGGACAAGTGTTTTAAAACATGAAACTCAGGAAACGCGATCTTAGAAACTGACTTACTAATGAGCATCTCTCTTCTCTCTTGAGAATCGCCTCCACACAATTTTACTCGGATTATGAAAAAAAATACTGGAAGCTCATTTACAGTTTCACTCATCTCACAACTCATCATATAAATCTTTTGAATGAACTTAAAAACATACTAAGCCACTAAGATCTTTATGATTGTCTTGTATTCTCAATGTATTTAAACTTGTTCGTGGCAGTTTATTAAGTGTTGGAAGAATAATTAATCAATAAAAGTCTTTGGCCCGCCAAATTAATTTTAGTTATTTTTATTTTGCCCTCCTCTAAGTAAGTTTGCACATCCCTGGTCTAAATAGTAGCTGGGTCAATACACGGAAGGTCCGCCTATACTTGCTAATTCCCATTAACACCTCTGTATGGTGCTGTTCCTAGGTTTCTACTTTTAAGTTCATTAACTATACACTAATTGTGGACTTCTGGGTTAGTTCATTAGATCTGGCTTCTGCCAATAAGTTCTAACATGTAAAATATCAAACATCTACTAATGAAACCCTGTTGCGGAGTCCCTCTGATTATATAACACTTGTGTCTATTACAACCAATAAATCCCGCAAGTTAATCCAAAGATTTTGCTATTTAATCAGCAGGAAGGGGACAATTTATTACCCCTAAATGGTTTAGTCTCCAACCAATCAACAGTAGTTAGGTCTTTTTAGTATTATAACTTTATTGTTTAAGCAAGTACAGCAACAACTTATTTGGCATTGAGTAATAAACATATTGGGCCAATTGTGAGAAATCATAGTTGTTATTATTTTGGTTATTTTGGTATGTTTCTGACAGTGGATAGTCTACTTCGACAATATTTACATTACATAATGAGTTGGAGAGTTGAGTCCTCAGCAAACATTCCTGGGGTATCACACTATTACAAATCTAAAATAATTCACAAGATGAGAAAAGGAAAAAATAACTCAATTACTAGAGAACCTGATTCACGGTAATTAAATGATTGGATTTTGATAGATAAAAAGTTGGATTTTGGTATTAAAAGTCGTTGAATTAAATGTGTTTTTTTTCAGCTAAAAATGGTAAAAAAAACATTAAGTGAATTAGCACTATGGATGGGGAAATAAAGGCTAGATTTCTAATTCTAAAATTTAAAATATGTACCTTTGGTCACACAGTAATTGTCATTAAACCCAGATCAAATACATAATTTACTTCTTTACCAATGTTCTTTGGTTGAGGGAAATAGATTTTCTAGAATTTGACCTTTTATTGGTAATAGGATAGTAAGAAAAAATTGTAATAGTGCAGTTTAGTATTTTTTTCCCCCTATCAATTCTAGGCAAAAAAAAAAGAACAATGAAATGATGCTTAATAAAAATATATGTAGCTTTAATATTGTTAATTTTCATTAAAATCGACCTAAGTGTATTAATCACATTTAAAAGACAAAATAATCAATTTCACAAAAAAAGATCCAGTTTTATTTTAGTTCATGTATGTAAAAGACATTGAAAAATGCTACAACAAATTTTTAAAAGCTTATGATATCAATTTTAATGTTCTAGTAAAAGTTTATAAAAATATGTATTGTGATATTTCAGCATCTTTTTCAGTTACATATAGTGGTTAACAAGTCTGGTGATTTGATCATTCACAGGAACCAGCTCACTCAAGCACACAGAGGTTCATCACTCAAAAGTATCAAGAGAGAGGGAGAGACACTTGACAAACATGATGAGTCCAGTGACTCATCAAAGTGTTAAGGTGCGGCTGAAGGGAGCATAAGTATTTCTGCACTTTTTATAGAATTGAAATGTTTTGGACAAAAAAAATAAAATATTTCTACATTAGCATAAATAGAGTTTAGTTTTCTCCACATGGTGATATCAACAGATCTTGGATATCTGTCAAAGGTGTAATGGAATTTTGTTAAAACTTTTTAAATAAAGAGAAAATGTTTTGACAAAATTCCAGGACACTCTTGACAGATATTCAATATCTGTTGATATTAGCATGTGCATAAAACCAAACTCTATGTTGCTACTGGAGAAATATTTTATCTATTTTGGCCAACAAAATATAATGCTATAAAAACTGTAAAATTACTCACGCTCCCTTCTGCCGCACCTTAAATCACACCCCAAGAGATGCCAATATGTGGTGAGAGCAATTAGCCAGGTGACATCAAACTGTAAAAATATTTATTTGATCAAAATACAGTGTCCCTTATTTGCACTCACCCGTCTGTAGAAACGTTAGTGTTTATGTTTGGTGGTTCTTCAACTGGACTTAAAGTAGCTTCATCGCCATCCACAGCACAAGCTTCACTTGGCTCACCAGAATCAGCATCAGTTGACAAATCCTAAACATTACAACCAGATAAACATTGTTTTTCTTTGTCTGAGTCCAATAAGTCAACAGAACTGAGTCTTGCCAGCATTTAAATGTTTCTTAATGATTTTCAAAGCTGCATTTGAACTATTTTTAAGCCCACTTTTTGCTCTGAAACAATGGAAAACAATATTGGCTTCTGAACTTAGCTTCTAAACGTATATCTAGTTTTAATAACAATTGCATTCCCTTACAATTCTCTAAGCCAGTGTGGTCCAATATGAAGGCTGAAGCTGCATGCCCCTTCAGTCTCAACAAGGTTTTTAAATAGATAGTCATGGAAGAATGGACCACACTGCTCTAAACAGTCCTGTAGAGGGGGTAGAGTTGAATAAACCTATCAAACATTGTAATAATCAGGCACTGAAATTAAGCCACAAGCACACAGCTGTAAATATAAATACATAAATGTGGTACAAGGTAGAATTTTATACAACCCATGGTTTAGAAAGGCTGTGCATCATTGGTTTGTGACTTGTTTTTTAATGATTTAATTAGTCATTTGTGCCTGATTTTGTCTAAGGAAGGCCAGGTTCAATGCCTGGTTGGAAGCATTTAGAGTAAATTTTCCACAATGTTATTTCCTAACATATTTCAAGCTTAATTTTGGTAAATTTATCTAAAGTTATCTTAGATAAGCTAATTTAAGTCTCTAAAAGTCAATACCAGCATTATTTAACACTCTCATCCTGTACCTTAAGCTGATAATTTAACTTACCGATATTAACAACCAACATACTGGTACAATAGGTTTTTAAGGTAATATATTTAGTGTAAACTATAAGAAGTTAGATAACCTGAACATCCTCTTGGACACAAATGAAGAATCAAGAATTTAAACTAAAACAGCCCCCNCCCCCCCTTCCCATACCTTGCTCAGCTCCCCTGGTTCTGTGTCTTCAGGGTATTTTTTCTTGAGCACCTCCTGGTTTTTCATGAAGAACTCTACCATGCCATCACACAAGGTTAGCTGGGTCACACATGAGTGACACACTCGCTTCGATAGCTTATCCTGCAGTGTAACCTGGGAAACAACATTGAAACCTCTGTGAAGCTTTGGTTCAAGTCCTGAGCAACTCACCTTTGTGAAGTGTAAGCCAGTGACAGCCCCCTTTACCTCGTATTAATGTGACTAACAACAGAAGGACTAACTGCACCGTGGAAGAGTAACAATGTCCTATTGGTCCGGATACAATATAGGCCTAATCTAATAAAGTTGGGGAAGATTCCCAAAAAAAGAAAACAACTGTCTTGCACCCAAATTGTGAAAATAATTACTTGTCAATGCCTCTCGTAGCACAAGTTACTATTTTTAAGAGTTTCTCTATCAGATAATAATACTAGTGTGACAACTGTATATCTATGTTAGTAAATTACACAGAATTTTATTTTATTTTTTGGATAATGAAGTACATTTGCTCTTATAGGACAAGAATTATTAGATGTTTTTGCCATTCAGAGTTTTAACCTGTAATATGTATACTAGGCCCTATATTTATAAAGAATGTCAGACTTTTAAACTTTTTGATCAAGTACAAAAAAGAGGTTGAAATAAGAGTTTTAAACAAATTAAAAAGTGGTTCTAAAGTGAATTCGATGTTTCGAAACTGACTTACATTGATATTGAGCAAGTCTTTCATCTTCTGGAGTATGTTCTTAGCCGAGGCTTCTTCAGAATATATTGAGACGAGATCCACTTTGGTTTTTCCACACAAACGACAGACCTCTTCTGCAGCGGGGGATGCTGTGGTTTTGACAGGCCTATTTTCTGCCATCTTATATGATCTTAATGAAATAAAATTTATATTTAGAAAAACATTAATTAGATACCTAGCTTAAGATGTAAGTCTAAATTTACCTTAATGAAAAGCCTAGATTTTCTTCAAGTGAGGTTTTACTAGCAAATTTGAACCATTCATAAAATGACGATTTCATAAAATGACAGTTTTTATTTTATTTTTAATCTTATTGCATTTTATCATCAGGCCTGTGTATATTATGCATAGTTACAGTGCTAACATTTGAGTTCAAAATGCCTGTGAACTTAGAACAGAGTAATTAATATTATGTAGCTACAATCAATTTGAAAGCCTAAAGAACACAAATCATATCCCTGTAAAAGTTTAACCAATGGTTTATATGAGGTCAGACACAATTCTTATATTCTTACAGTGTATCAGCAGTAAAAATTAACAAATTGTATAAAAATGTATCATCAAAAAAGCCTGGTAGATGTGACTTAGTGCATGTTTTATGTGTGCGCTGATACTTGCAATGAACTATAATTAAAACATAACAGCCCCCCTCCCCCCCTCAATTTCAATCTACATGGCGTAATTTTGGAGAAAACCATGAACAAAATCCTAAACTCTAGATTTTAAAAAAATCATTGGAAATAATGTCATATAAGTTAGTGAAAAATATGAACAATGTAGGAATATGTATTTTTTTAAACTCCAGGTTTTGATGATAAAATAGGTTCATTGCAAGGCTGTACTGAGGAAAGGAGGGCTCAGGGGACTCAAACCCCACCGTCCCCCCAAAAGTATTATGAATATATGTATTTAATAGTCTTATAAAATTAATAAAACCAACAAAATAAATTATGAAGAAAATATATGAATTGTTTTGAGGGGGACTTAGTGATCCTGTTTGGGTAAAAAAAAGTACCATGAAACACCGCAGGTATAAACATCTCTTCTAACCCTAAACAAAAGATCACATGTATGGCACAGGTTCACTGGGCACATATGTCGATATAAATTACATCAAATTATGCAAATGTGTTTCAAGCATTGACGAAATGTGAAACTAATTATAAAATCCTGGTGTACTGTACTTGTATATTATGATTTCTCTTAATGTCTGAAACAAGTTTTATTTGTAAGCTAACACAAGTCTACCCAAATGAATTATTATACAAAGTAAACACACAATATTAAGTAGGCCCTAATACAAATGTTAAACTTAATTGTATATTGTATTATCAAGCTAATTATTGGGTTTCAAAAGCTTATAATTATAACTTCAGAATCATATTTAAGTTTGTCCCTACTGTATGTTATCCTTTTAA
The DNA here is from genome assembly GCA_902151445.1 of Timema monikensis. Lineage (NCBI taxonomy): Eukaryota > Metazoa > Arthropoda > Insecta > Phasmatodea > Timematidae > Timema > Timema monikensis. Next base: position 17,119 of record CABFVZ010000666.1, on the reverse strand, counting down.
ATTTATAAGGTAAAGAAGTTGTGAATAGTACCTTGTTTATAAAGAAATATTATATAGTATCCAAGGATCTGCGAGTATTCAGATTTTTTATCAGAGCTTAAAACAGATGATAAGAGTTCAAGATAGAGATGATGATGATGATTATTATTATTATTATTAATTATCATCATCATCATCATCATTATCATTATTATTATCATTATCATTATTATTATTATTATCATTATTATTATTATTATTATTATTATTATTAGCACCGCGTCTTACTACCCGTTCGGGTTATACGCACTTACGCTAATGTGTAATGGTAGGGTGATTGTGAGATGAAATGGAGGACCTACAGTTTAACGTGGAATTCGAACCACGGTGGAGGCCTGGCATTCCACACATTCACAAGATGTCTTGTCAGAGGTGAAGGAAGGGTTTGGAAATCAGATAAATCTGTGCCGGGACCGAGGATTGAACCCCGGACCCCCAGCACAGAAGTCTGACACCTTACCCCTAGACCACCAGGTCACCCAAGATTGATAGATTTATGGACTCACCAATTTGAGCTTCATGAAAAAGGTTAATTTAAGTACCTTGTAATTTGTTTCTGGTAATAAATGACTCATTGTTTACTCTTATCTCTACTTGTTGGTGATGTGAAAAACAGTATCGATACTTTACTGATATTGATATTTTCCTTTCAATACTAGAACTTTTTTACTCAGTACTTTTTTTTCTTTTATTTGAGGTAGTTAACATGCACTTTCTGAACCTCAATGAGCAAGAGCAAAAAGGCCTAATTTTTCCAGGAAAGGTATTTTCACATACCTTACATGGTTCTTTTACATGCAACAAGCAATATGGGATATACAGCTTTACTTCCACTCCAAAGGAAGTTATGGTACTGATTTTTATCGCTCAAGGAAAATCCATCAACCCCAGCTGGGTTTGAACAGACAAAAATTAGGTCCTGAGGTGAACACTTTACCCCAAGACCACCGAAGTCGACTACTCAATACTTTTATTTCGATGCTTTTACTGATATGAGTAAGGTTACTCACACACTAGTATAAAAAAAAGTTTCGTTGCTGAGAATCTAATTTCCAAAGCAAGAGCAACTTTAACTTAAACAGGGAACAGACTTTTCGGGAAAAAGAAGAAACTCCTATTTCAAGTGATTTCACTGAATACATAGCACTGCGTCTTACTACCTGTTCAGGTTATACGCTTAAGTACTAATTACGATAATGGGTTAGGAGTTGGGAAGGTTGATTATAAAGGAATTGAACCTAAATTTTCATAGAGGGAGAGTGGAAAACCATTTAGGTAAAACCACCTCAGTTCATTTTAACGAGATTCAAACTTCGATCTCCCCGTCCTCGGCATTCTATCTCAACATGAAACTAGTGTGTTAGCTAACTATGCCATCGAGGCGGGTGATTTCACTAAAGAGAATTGGAAGCTTTTAAGTTTGTTTATTTGTTTTTGCTCATAGGTTTGCCAGAATGTAACCAAACAAGGGAAGTCAAAACATATTTAGGCCTACCCTAAAAAAAGTTGATACCTGTACCTAATGTTATTGATACTAGTACAGTATGAATACTTTTAACGAGACATCACTACATTTTCTTTCGATACCACATTCCAACGGATGTAGTGTGGTATGTGGTACAGGTTGTTTCACTCGCTCTCAACCCCTGAGTTTCCCTTACAACCCTCAAAATAATGGATGTAATTTAGTGAAATTTGCTATGGACTACCTTGGTGTATGAGAAACATGATGATCTCATAGTAAGTGTTGAAAATGGGCACCATTAGCATCAAGGCATGCCTGCACACACCTCTCCATGTTATTGAAAGTATTCACCAACACATAGAGAGACACAGCCTCAATTTCCCATGAAATGTTTTCTTCAGTTCCATATGAGTCTGTGATTGGTTGCGATGGACTTTCCCTTTCAGCATACCCCATAGGAAGAAAACCGGTGGAGTAAGGTCAGGCGATCTTTGTGGCCAGATTCCCTTAGAAATTACAATCTTCAAATAAGAAAACAAATTCAGCCATTCTGACAATGGAGGGGTGGGAGCTGGCACCACCCTGATGAAAATAGCCAATCTAGAGTTCTTCGTTGTCCAACTGATTCACAAACACATAGAAGATTTTCATGTAAACTGCGGTATCAACTGTTGTATGGAAGAAGATGGGGCAAATAATGGAGCGCCGTGACAAAGCACAACACATCTCAACTCTTTCATCATTAAGAGGTGCCTCGTGTAAAATGTGAGGATTCTCAATAGTCCATGTGTACGGGTATTCTGGGAAATGACGTAACCACTTAGGTGGAACAACGCCTCGTCCGACAACCACATGTAGTCCAGTATTCCCGGATGTGCAATGACAAACTGCTAGAACCAATTACAGTAAATGAATCCCTTCTGTTTGTCAGGAGGTTTTAATCCATACGTAACAGTGACATTATATGCATGCAGCTTTGCTTTTTTTTTCTGCTCGTTGGTTGACATGTGCTTGTGGAAGCCCCCATCTCCTGTGACAGTTTAAGCAAGGACTTCTGTGGGGAGGCCAGAAATCTATTTTTAACATCTTGCACCATTGTTTTTGGTAGTTTCGGATGTCCTCCTTTGTGGACATCCAACAATATTTCCGTAGTTTCCAATTTATTCACTAGATACAGAATGGTGGATTTCGCTGGTGGTTTTCGAACCCCAAACTGTGCTTTAAATTGTCTTTGGCACACCTTTATTGACACAGTTTTCTAGTATGAGCAGACAATAAACATGTGCTGTTCCAGTGTGTACCACTTCATACTCTGACTGTTGACGATCCTGTAACAACAGCACAGTCTGTTGCGTCACACTAACTGCCAAGGACAGCAAACACACAATTGGTATTCACTTCACGCAGGCGCCACACATAGGCTAGAGAGTAGCGTCACCCCTCGTGTCCTTCCATCATCATGCTTCTCTAACGCCAAAGTGTGTCCTTAAGAAGATGGCAAATTGATTAATACCAAGATTTTGAGTTTTATAATTTTAAACAACTATAATAATATTAATATTAGCACCGCGTCTTACTACCTGTTAGGGTTATATGCTTTAAGTACTAATTACGCTAATGGATTAGGAATTGGGAAGGTCGAATTAGAGGAAGTGAACCCGCATTTGTGTGAAGGGAGAGTGGAAAACCATTTAGGAAAAACCACCCCCAGTTCACCCGACCAAGATTGGAACCTCGATCTCCCCGTCCTCAGCAGTCGAGCTCAACACATCTAGCGCGTTAGCTAACTATACCACTGAGGCGGGTTTAAACAACTATAAAGTTAAAACAAAAATCACTAAAATCAGAGGAGAAATGTAAATATTGACAAACTTTTATGTTGTCTTACAAGTATTTGCGTCATTTTGAACCATGATCCTCTGTGCTGTATGATATATTTTTCTATTTAAACAATAAATTGTTTATTTAGTCAATATAATTAAAAAATGTAGATCTATTAACAAATGAAAAGTTAGGTTAGGTTGAATAAGAATGATAATTAGAACCTAGGCATTGTTAATAAATCATGGGTGGTTTGAAAACTAAGTTTGTATCATAATAATTAATTTAAATATAAATTTGGGCTTTTTATTTGTGACTTCATCTAGTGTAGTGATTTCCAACCTTTTTTGTTTGTAGGAAACCTTAAAATATTTGGTAGAATCTCAAGGAACCTGGCTGACACACATTAGGTTTGACAAGTGTAAATTACAAAATATACGTATAGACTAGTAGGGTTAGTAAATAATAATTAAAGAGTACTTTTGAATAAAATATTTCAATAGTATGTTGTTTTTTATATTTACTAATTACTGTCCTTCGGTTATCAAATTCTAACTCCATGGTGTGAGTCTACAAGCAAGCTATATTGACCAAATGGCTGCCACCTCCACTTGCCATTATAGTGCCAACATTTGCAGATAGAGGGTGTCAACAACAAGCCCTCCCACTATTAGTCTCAGTTTTCTATTGCCATATCCAAGTAACTCCTCATTTGTCCTCACAAGGCTGAGTTTGACCTTGTTCCAAACCCAGTGTTCCACAGATAAATATTGGAAGCGCAGGGGATATAATAACACGGGATCTCTGGATCTTTAGCGAGGAACTGTGATCACAGACGTGGTCATTCGATAAATAAACTTGGCCTTGATATATTCTTATTTACCTCACCTTTAACATTATTACTGGCACTATTCTCTTCATCTGCTTCCAATACATGAGTTCTATCAACATATTTCCATATTGTCCAAAACTTATGAACAAACCAACAAAAAACATGCTTTTGCCAATTCTCACAAAACTCCAGTGTTCCGCAGATCGTGGTTGGGAATCACTCATCTAATGGGTGTGGTGGTTATAAATGCTTTAGTTTGGATAGATTCTTGCGTGAGTTTGCATAGTGTAATTATTTTACCTAGTAAATCTTCAATAATTTTTCACACAAGATAAACATACAAATGTGTCTTAATTGCATGAGTTGGGTTTGCTACAAAAAAAAGAGTAAAATATGGTTGTCGTAAACAATTATTGCGGGTTTAAATAAACAATAATCCCTTTGGAACCCTCTTCGGTGATAGCATGGTATAACGCGCTACTCCCACAGAAGACTAGATTGCTGATGACAGGGAGATTGAGGTTCGAATCCCGGTTGGGTGTACTGATGGTGGTTTTTTCCAAATTAGTTTTCCACTCTCCCTCCATGGAGATAGTGGTACACTTCCTCTAAAATATAACCTTCCCAATCACTAAGACTATTAGCATAATTAGTACTTAAGCGTATTCAACCCGAACGAGTAGTAAGATGAGGTGCTAAAATAATAATAATAATAATAATTCTTTGAGGTATATTTTTAGGTGTGACAGTTGTTTTCAGACTCAGATTAGCACTTTGTATAGGCAAAATGGTAGACTGACACTCCATTTCTTAGGCAAGTTTTTTTTATCTTAACAAAATAACTAAAAGTTTTTTTATTTGTGTAGGTTATATAGTAATTTACCATATTAATTAAGGTTACAAGTTTAAAATGTTGACATTTTGGAAATAAAACAAATCCCAAAAAAATCTTATCTTTAGAGGATTTTGATACTAGTATGTTTTTGGACCAAAATATTTTTAAAAAAAGGTTTAGGCTTAGTGGTTTTATAATCCAAATTGATTTACTAAAATTGTTATAAGCTTAAGTGGGAGGACCGTTATGTCAGTAAAGGTGTTCCAAGCACTGTTAAGAAAGCATTAACAACATGAAACAATTATTTCCTATCAAAGATATAAGTAAATTATCATCTGTCTTATTCTAAAAAAAAAAAATAACAAATATCCATAATACCGGTAATGGAATTTTCTTAATTTTCGTGTGTTGATTCTGAATAATAAAGGGGTGGAAAACATTTACACTTTCCATATCATCGAGACATAAAAAGAGCTTCAACGAAAAGGATGTATGAATGTACATTTGGGCATGCCCTGGGCAATGGTACATTAGTAGCCTACTGGCTAATCTTACCACAAAGTGGGCTACAAATTTATGCAGCCCATATGTTGATGATGTTGTTGTTGTTGTTGTTGTTGTTGTTGCCTGTGTCAGTTTTTTAGCTAAGCCATATATTTCCCACTACCAGCTTGCCTGTCGTAGCTTCATATGCCTTACAATCTAATGTAAGATTAGTACCGGCACAAAATCCAGTCCCCAGCCATTAATTCATCACTGTGAAGGGTAACTCCCCATTTCACAAATGATAATTTTTTCGGCCATGCCGGGAATTGAACCTGGGGTCTTTAGCTCAGTAGAAAGACACGCTGACTGAGCTAAGGTGTCGGATAGCTGAGCAAATATTTTTTTTTAAATCATGAGTTAATTAAGTCTTATATAGCCTTTAGACAATTGATTTTTTTTTTTTTTGTGTCTAATATTAACTATAAGTGTTAAGCAAAAAAAATCCTTGTTTGAATATAATGTAAAAACCTTATTGACCCTATTAAAGCATTTTGATAGCATTATTTAAGAAAAAAAAATCTGACCGTGAGAATTAGTATACTACATCCTCACAAGTGTTTATAAACATGTCTGTTATCCCTTAATACTTTATTTATTACATTAGGTTTTAAAAATTTTACTAAGCATTCAATACAGCTGTGACCCACCTTGGTGGCATTATTAGCTAACCCGCTAGTCAAGTTGAGCTATGCTGCCGAGGACAGGGCGATCGAGGTTCAAATCTCAGTCAGGTGAACTGGGGGAGCGGGGGTTTCCTAAATGGTTTTCCACACAAATGCGGGTTCACTTCCTCTAAATTCAACTTTCCCAATTCCTAATCCATGTATCGTAATTAGTACTTAAGCATATAACTCTTAATGGATAATAAAACGTGATGCTAAAAAAAATTACAGATGTGTAATTCAAAGAAATATATTAATACATAAGATTTTATATTTTTAGTTTGATAATGGCCAATCAAAAATCCAGTAAAAAAGTTGGGTCAAGAATGTTTGGGTTCTTTAAAAAAAAAGGTAGAAAATATATTTTTCTTAACAAAGACTTTTATAATTAATTTTAGACACAAAAAAGTTGATCATTGTACTAAGACAATTTAATTAATAAATTAGAACATATTTGCTCAACTCAGCTAGTCTACAAGGTATTGTTCCAGCCTATTATTGATAATCTGCTAAAACGCCTAGACCTCGGAGGGAGCATAAATTTTCATCTGCATTACTCTATCAATCTTTAATGTGTTTTAGTTATGATACAAGCAATTGATTAAACAAGCTTATCCCAAAGTTCAGAGCCTATTAAAATCAAATTAAAATATAATTTTGAGTGCAAAGTTGTCATATTATATGTATTCTGATCGAGACATTCTATTGAATTATCTAATCAAGCTATTAAAATATTTTAATAGACTAGCTGATGTTTTTTGAGAAGGAACTAATAACATTGCAAAGTAATGTTTTTTATATATATACATTTCCTCAAAAGGAACTGTAAATTTTTTCAATTCAAATAGTTTAAGACAGGGAGACCTAAAATTGTTATACCATTGGTTAAGAGTCAATAAACTGTCACTGAATCTTGAAAAGTCTAACTACATCATTTTTACTAGACTGGGAAACAAAGATAGAAAGAATATAAGCTATATAATTACCAGATAAGCTTTGGGAATAACATACTTAAACAAGGAAAGCAAGATATATCGATCTGACCATCGATAACTCACTATCTTGAAGCCCACATATGACACCAAAAAAATTAGAGGTCCAGTTGTGGTGCTAAAAAAAACTCTCCTACAAATTAACTCCAAACGTGTTAAAGCCCATCTACTTTGCTCTGGTTAACTCGCTCTTGTCCTACTTAAATGTAATCTGAGGTAATACTTTTAAAAGTCATTTAATACCACTAATGAGACTACAAAACACCGCATTAAATAATATTTTTCGGCTGCCCAGGGGTGAGGACGGTGACGGTGACACTAAGCTTAAAAGGTTGGGTATTTTGAAATCAACAGGAGCTATTTTTTTGGATATGGTTGTAATGGCATATAAACTTGAAAACAATATAACAATTAGTTACCTAAAAATTGGGGAATACAAAAAGGGGAATTACCTACTCTACAAGAAGTCTGAATAATTATTTCCAGAATAGAGTAAACAACTCTTCTTTTGGACTCACCTCAATAAAGATTAAAGGACTAAAATTTTTCAATATAATACCTCAAGAAATAAAGATGAAAAAACTTAATCTTTTTTAAAAGGATGTTAAAAGGTACATTCTGGAAAATAATTTTGAGGTGATATGTTGGTGAAAAGGTATCTGTAATTTTGTAGCAACTGATGTTATAATTGGAGCAGAATGTTTATGTCTACCATGTGTATGTGTAATGTAATTATTGTTGTTTAGTTTTTGTAAAGGTTTTTTGTATACTATTATATTTATTTGTAATTTTACTATCATTGGGGTGAGTGCATCTAAAATAATGTGTTCGGGTGAGGACAAATAATTTATAGCCTGTAGGCCTAATCGATCTCACTTTCCTATATGTATGTAACAAGTTAATGAATGAACCAATCCTACATTAGGATGTTTAAATGTATACGAGTCGATGTTTAATCATTTTATAAAAAAAATTGAATAAATAACTAACTAGGATAGTAGGCCTACCTAGTATTTCAAACATGATCAATAACACAAGTAAATGAACAAAAAAAAAAAACGCCAAATTATTTTGATATAAGGTTTAATTATATGGCCTAAATTCAATTTGAAACGAGATTTTTAACTAGTGTGTGCAATAATGGGTAAATCATGTCCACCCTTTAGTTATTATTATTATTATTATAATTAGCACCGCGTCTTACTACCCGTTCGGGTTATACGCACTTACGCTACGCTTAATGTGTAATGGTAGGGTGATTGTGAGATTAAATGAAGGACCTACAGTTTAACGTGGAATCCGAACCACGGTGGCGACCTGGTATTCCCCTCCACCCTTTAGTTAAAGTCAATGTGCTGTAAAGGGTGTATCCGTTCAATTGAAAGAAAATTTAGACACTATTAAAAATTACCTCCATCCTTTAATTTAAGGTTAATACAATTTCTAAGTGCACTTGACTTTCAAACGTCCTCAGCCGGACTCATAAATAAGGGAGGGCGGACTATTCAAAGACGGCCCTTTGTAAACAAATGATTGCAGGTCAATTAACATAACGTTACCTGTTACCTATATGTAAATAAATATTATTAAGATTGGGTCACAAATATATTACAACTAACAAATATTAATGTGTAATCAATAAGAAAAACACTTGGCTAACATTTTAATTGAAAATGTTTTAACTATTCATTCCTGATTAATAATGCTAGGTTAATTTGGTTTGTTGTTATTACATTTTCCATAGAGTGATAAGAGCTACATAAGTCGATGCATGACTAGAATAGACAATTTAAGTCGATTTTCACGTAAAATGCTGTTAGATGGTAAAATATCGGTATTAGTAATCGATACTTTTAGATAAGGTCTACGATTTCCCCAGTGATATCTAAAGACACTTTTATTTTTAGACGCTAAAGGTGCTGGTAAAAACGCACGAGGTGCTGATGTGGCCAAATTATGAAACGTTTAAATGATACAGTGGAATATAAACGTACAGTATCAAAACAGATATTATGAATGAAATAATAGTAAAATATAGTTTTAAAAAGGTTTAATACTAGGTATTATACACATCAAACTTTTACCAGCTCTTAAGCTTAATTAAAATGAGTCATGTATTTGAATTAACTGAACTTCAAAATGGAAACTCAAGTAAAATCGAAAGTTATAGGGCAGACGTGTGTTGGTTTGATATGTTATAATGTTAAAAGTGTATAATCTTGGTCAAACACAAAATCTGTTAGCCTTTACTAGATTGTTATAATTAATTTATAATCTTTTAACTACAAGTTAGTACATTCAAATTAACCTATATTTAATTTTCAAAATAATAACAACAAAATATATGTTAGGTTAAGAACAGCCACGTTTAGGCTTGGATATTTAATATTATTGTGCCACCATTGAATAATATGTAAGAAAACTATCTCCTTTTTAAAAAAAAAAACTGCCACCACTGCATCTATTAGCTAAACCTGGAAGCATTAGTGGCTTGACGCTAAGTTAGAGGAGGGGGTAAGTGACTGTCCGATTGCGCCATCTATCTAGATACAATGATACATAGACAAGGCATTTCTGAAGGCTGCCATCCTTAGGATAAGAGGGAACTTCTTGGTGGAAGGAAAGGTTATTCAATTTTCCCACAAAAATACTTTTGTCTCCAACACCAGCCAGAAGCTACCTTTTGACTAGAATGGTTTTATTTGGTATAACCAACCTCAGTGGCGTAGTTGGCTACCACGCTAGTTTCGTGTTGAGCCAGACTGCCAAATACAGGGAGATAGAGGTTTGAATCTCATTTGGGTGAACTGAGAGTGGTTTTTCCTAAATGGTTTTCCACACACTCCCTCCGCGCAAGTGCGGGTTCACTTTCTCTAAATTGAACCTTACAAATTTGTACTCAATTAGTGTAATTAATACTTAAGCGTATAGCCCAAACGGGTAGTAAGACTTGGTGCTAGCTAACAAAAAGATATTTATGGAAAGTTCATATATTTGTAAAATAATAAATTTAAATTATTAAAGTTTACTAATAAGGCCTAAGGGGGTGATTTTAAAATTATATGAATGAAAACTTTGATTGTATTTAGTCTGGGTGTATTTTGTTTTGGTAGCATATGTCCCGCTTTTCAAACCACAAGATCATACTCTTTGTGCCGGTAAACTGTTTAGGCTTAAGTTTCTAGTGGAAAAATAGACTTGGTAGTTTATAATTAACTAATTATGTCTCTTGTAATCAAATGTAATTATGATAAAGGCCTAAGCATTGATCTCTATAATATAACTGTATGGACATCTGTGACTGAAATTTTAGAGCTGTTATCTACACACCATTGTGTGAGTGAGAAAATTTCTCGGATATCTTTTTCTCTCCTACACATACAAGGCAATGTGGAATTTCAACCTTTTTTTTACATTCGGTATATTGGCCTGGCCAAAGCATCCTATATAATGCATGGTGTGCACAGTGGCAGATTAAAAAATTTTGCAACCCTAAGCACAATTATAATATACGCCCCAACCCTATTTTTTCAAGGGTTTTAGGAGGTTTCGGAGGAAAAATGTCTTGGAGGAGGGGGGGGGGGGAGGGCAAGTTAGTATTCGAGAAAAGATTTCAACAAAAGAAAATCTGGCAAGTACATGACCTACAGTAGCTTGAGTTAACATTATGAAGAAAGGAAAACTGATGTCAGTTACAAAGTAATTGCAAAGTACAGTTATTTAAAAAGAAATATTGTCGTTCCGACTTTATCTTGAATTATTTCAATAATGTTAGTCAATAATTTTTAAATGTAATTATTAAAAACAAAATATTTAAAAAAAATAATGCTATCCAAAATGTGCCGCCCCCTAAAGCCACCGCCCATAGGCTCGTGCCTAGTGGTCATATAGTGTAAATCCGCTTCTGGGTGTGCAGTCTATAAGCTATTAATTATTTTAATCTAAATATTTAGTACCTAGTGGGGGTTTGCACCCCTAGGCACAGTTATAATATGCGCCCCCTCCCTTTCCCATTTTTTTCCCCAAGGGCTTTAGGAAGTTTCGGAGGAAATAGTTGTTGGGGGAAGAGGGGGAAGTTAGTATTCAGAAAAAATTTATTCGGAAGATAATCAAAAATGTACATGTAGCTTAAGTTAACATTATGAGGAAGGTAAGACTGACATCAGGTACAAAGTGATTGCAAAGTTAAGATATTTAAAAAGAAATATTGTTGCTCTGACTTTAATTTTTAAATGTAATTATTAAAAACAAAATATTATAATAAAAATAAAAATGTCATCCAATATGTACCGCCTCCCCTAGGCCCGTGCCTAGTGAGCTTATAGTGTAAATCCGTTTCTACCAGTACCAGTAGGTATAATTTTTCAGAATGGTAGCCCTATTCATATTATCACAACTACCAACAGGTACAGTGAAGATAGAAATGGGGAATGGGGGCTCATGGAATGCTTTCAGGGTAAGGCCTGTACCAACACACTGTTCTCTTTCTATTTATCTATCTCTCTTTCTCTCTCACTGTCTACTATAGTACTATAGTATTAATTTGTTGAGGTGGTGCAGGTCACAATAATAATATAATTATACGTAAAATATTGTTGAACTACAAAAATTACACTTATTGTCGTCATGGTTGTAAAATCTTAAAAACTATGCAGAGAAAGTAAAATCATAAGTGACAATGCCATCTTCAAAACAAGAATTAATAAAAGTTAAAATAGTTGGTTTAATACCATCTATATCGTATCAAAAAGCAAAGTTATATCTGGAGGTAAGTCAATGAAATTTAAATTAAACTATCATGTTTCGAAAATACTTTGGGTCACTCTCAAACTAATGTAATTTTGGGTGATACAGATTCACAGTACTTATAATTGTTTTTTCCACATATTCATGACCGAATAGCACTTGGGACTTTCTGGATATAATGGAATATGACTCAGTTGTATAGTAGCATAATATTGAATTATTATATTTTCATTCTTAGTTGTAATGTGGTAGACCCAACTGGCGTAGTTGTGAACAGAAAATACTAAAGTGAAAGTTTTACAATTTTATTCAAATTTTACGACTAATGGAAACAAGTGCACAGTTGTTAATCTGGCAGTTGCATTTTTAAAATATGCAAATTATAACTATTTAAGATATCAAAAATACTATTCCCAACTGCCCCATCTGTTTCCATTTACCCCGAAGACTTGGGGTCAATTGTGACCAAGTAATTTTGAATTCTTTATAAATAATTAAACAAAAATTGGGTTAGCTGTTGCTAAAATGTATAGTTAAATAGTTCTTTGTTGATTTTTGCCATTTTTTTGCACGTTTAGAATCACCCCAAAAACGCCATTCTCAATTACCCCATATAGGTAAGGTAAGATAATAAAAATCTGAATCTTTTAAAATGTGTTTATTTAACATTTAATTATGTTTGAGGTCTTACAAATTATGTTAATATGTACAGTAAACAGGTCTACATAAAGTTTAAATAGGCCAACAAAAAATTATTTTTTTCGTAAACAGAAACAGATCCTGGAAATTCATAAACTATTTTCCTATCAACTTCCCTAAATCTTGGTTTGTCATTATTGCCAATATTTGCTAAAATGTGATCATTTTGCTTTGCTACAAATTGAGTTGATAGTGCATTCATCCTTTGATACCCCTAAACATAAATTACTCCGTCTTCGTCATTTTTTATTTGGACAGAGCATACATATTTGTAGTGTGTTTAATTGCTATATCCTCCAATCAAATCAACAAAGATAAAAATCCCTGACTTTAGCTTGCTCCACTGTGGTCCTTCATGTGCCACTTCAGTTAAATTTTCTGTAATATGCTCCTTTGAATAGATTCTTCATCATCTTCCAACTCGTCAAGGCAAAGATTGTCTTCTTTGCGTTTTTTTAGTAGTTTTAGGGCTTACTATCAAAGCCGAGTTTTTTTTTGTTTTTTTTTTACTGGCCAAAGCTTTTTGTCCCATTTTATAGTGCATTTTTTTTTTTGTTTGCCTTGTTTTTCTTCTGCCTCTTTAAATTTGACAAGGACTTCCTCAGTTGTCAAAACCTCTCCATACATAACAGGTTTTATGCGTGGTATTTTGCGTTATATTTTACAACAGGACCTGTTTTCATCCAACAACATAGACTGTTGGGATTTGATTAGTGTGGATGTAAAAATTTGTATGATTCCAGTTGGAATTTTTGGCGTTAATTTTGTTTGTGGTGATTTGACTATTGTTTGTGAACTAGAGCTGTGGTTTGATAAGCTTAGCACCATTGAACCCACAGAGTTTACAGTTGGCCTTGCTTGACCATTACATGTTGCTAAAGCAGACTTAGCAATCATAGAACTGTGTTGAGCTACAGGTTTGTCAAGGCTGATCTGAGCAGTAGATGTTTCTGGAAGTGAGTTCACATTTGTCTTTTGTGAATTTTCTGTAGGCCTGAATACATTCAAAGGATAAAATGGGACTAAGGCCCTGCTTCGTTTATAGTCACCGAGTTCCTTTGGAATGAATGTTGATTCTGGGAAATTTCTAGCATCGATGGGAAACAGACCCATTGATTTAAATCCATAAATAACATTTTTAGTCAACATGGCCTCTTCTTAGACCTGCCCTAACAATATAGAAAACTCAGACATTAAGAGTCGACAGCTTCCATATTTTTCGATTTGTTTTTTGGCAAAACTTAAAATATTTTTTCCCAACATGCTTTTATTGGGCCTAGTAGACATGTGTCAAGAGGCTGAATTTTGTCTGCCAGATGACTCGGTAGTTTGACTAACTCGATGTTGTTTTCCATGGCATTTTTTATAATGCGATAACTTATGTGACTATTGTGGGCATCATACACCAATATTCCTTTGTGGTTTGGACAGTGTTTAGAAACCCTCAGATTTCTTATATGTGGTATGAATGCTGAGGTGAACCATTCGTAAAATCGGGGCTCCTCCATCCACCCATTTGAGGATGCAGCAAATAAAGTGCTAGGATAAGATTCAGTTGATACCCATTTGGCCTGAACAAATAGGCCTACACCTTTAAATATTATAAATGGAGGTAAGTAGTTTCCATTTGCCGAAACTATTGCTAAAATAGTAATGAACTCCCTTCCGGAACCACCAATTACCCTCACTAAAGGGCTTCCTTTTTCCCCGAGAGCCTGTGTGCTTGAAGGGTCTGTGTTAAAACCGCTCTCATAGCTGTTAAAGAAAAAACATGTTTTTTATCCAGAGGTGAAACCACATGTGTTTACAAGTGCGTTTAGTTCTGGATAAAAGTCATAAATTATGTCGGGTTTCCTCGCATCTTTCATGTTCTTTTGCAACAATTCAGAACAGACTTGGATGATGGTGTAAAAAAACATAGTAGCAGTCATTACCTCGTATTCCATCTTTGAAATGTGAATTTAGGTCATTTACCTTAATATACTCTGTTACAATATTAATTGCATCTTGTTTGTCACAAGGGTAACCCATACGAGCTCGTGCTTTTATACTGTTCACTAGGTCTAATTCATATTTTGGGGCCAGCACTGCTTGTCAGCCAGTACCCATTTTGTTTATAAGAATTTTTCTACCTTTAATCCTCTTGAAAATCACACTTTTTGGTATTCCATAGCGTTCCTGTGCTCGTAAATAAGTGCAGTTTTGGATCTAGACGTCCTTCACAGCTCTCATGATGTCTTCAGTGGTATAGGCTGGTCTTGGTTTTTCTTTACGTGGGTACTTGGCATCTGGTAAAACATCCAAATTACTATTAGGCCTACTCAAGAAATTAATATAGGAGCCTAATTAGATTACTGAGTTGTATGATGGGGAGAAAAATTATAACACATACAGGGTTAAAACAAAATAATCATATTTAGACATGATCCAAAGTTTCATAAAAACCTACAAAAAGCCAAGAAATGCCATAGGCCCTCAGGTGCCACAGTTATATAACTCAAAATTTCTTGCAGTGTATTTAGCATCAGTAGGCTAACTAATAATTAATATCAATACAAAAACCCGTTTAATATACAATTTGTCCATGTGAAAGTCTGAAAAAGTACAAATATTCATATTCACAATTACCCCAAACTATTGTTTCCATCCACCCCTACAATGATTATTTGTGGGATAATTGTAAATAGACTCTCAAGTCAACCCTACTGTGTGCATGGATGAAAATACCAACTCTAATGTTAAAGAATAGATGTGTGATCTTCAATCTCAATGGGTGTTTCTTCTCAAAATACTGATTTCTATTAAAACCTTCAAAACTGGTCAACAAACTTTTTTGTAACCATAAAGAGATGCACAAAAATTAACCTCAAACTTCCCCTTAGAGCTCCAACAAGAAAGAAAAGTTTGGGAGAGAGGATGAATACATAATGTCATGGCAGACCGGCCAACCTTAACTGTGCAGAACAAAAAAATACCTACTGTTCTCAACTACCCTGAATTCCCAATTATCCTAGTTGACCCTACATGTTGCTAATTAAGTTCTAATGGGTGATATAATACTATCGGCATATAAATAATTTTTTAAATAGGTTTGGAATAATATCATTTCACTCTATTTCAAGAACATGAACAATTAAGATTAATATATTAAACAGTGACGGATCCACGGGAGCAGGGCCGTATTAAAGCAGTTGGAGGCCATGGGCCCTAACTTTTTTGAGGCCCCTATTCTCCTCCCCATTTGTATAGCACATAATCTTTCTAAAGAAAATTAGCCTATCAAGTATACTTACGGATTTATAGGAGTGTGTCAACGCATCAAAGATTCCCCCCTCCCCTTGCCTTCATAGAAATGAAATCTTTTATTAATTCAGAGAAGTCAATTTGGTTCAATAATTAAAATGCTACGTTCATTAAAGATAAACAATTCAACATCTTGTGAAGCATCGTAGTTTTAGAATTCTTTTAAATTTCATAAATTAACGTTATCCAGTACAATTTTTTACCGTCATTGATAAAAAAAATACAACTATGGAAAATATTTCTGAACCAGGAAATATCCACTGCACTTGGTCTTGAGTCATTTTTGAGTACATAGCCCCAATTGATTTTCAGGCTCATTTTTAAAATAGGGTTTTAGTTGCTGGCATTTCAATTACAATTCGCTACCATCAATATCTTTCTTGTAAATGTAAACTAGATTGCTGCACTTAGCTTTGACGATATCATCACACAAACAGTCCATGTTCGTGAAAAAATTGAATATGGAGTATAGATTTTGGTAACATTCACTTCTTAGATTCAATGCACTCACGAGTTTGTCAATTATTGCAAAGTATACATTCACTCGAAAGCTATCTTCTCCCTGAAGCCTGACTTCTTCGTTGTCTTCTGAGAAGTCAAAATATTTCTTACATGAACCTCGCTGCCTTAACCGCTCCCTCATATCTTCAAAATGAACTACAGATAGAGTGCTTTCTCTACTCATCGTACTTGTCTCTTAGCTATCTACAAATATTTTAAATAAATTTAAAATTTACAACAACGAATAAATATATATCTCTTCCTTGAAATATTTTACTCGAGCTGTTAAATCTTTGTTAAATGTAAAAAAAATATATTCTAGAGTATCTGTTTAGTATGAATATACAATATCTTCAAAATGAACTACAGAGAGAGAGTGTGTTGTTTGTGTTTTCTTTTTTTCATGGATCATCACTGACTACGCTGGTTGCACTCTGTATTTGGATGCAAAATATGATGGAAGACGTTCTAAAAATAGTCACTAGATGGCAGGGCGATTTAGTTGAGGGGGAATGGTACTGCCATTGTCCGTTAAAGGTGACTTATCTAGCCACGTTAACCCTGCTGTTTAGTTCGTGTTGAAACTTGGACACAGAGAAGGAAACAACAGAGCCACAGCCTCTAGGTTAAAAATGTTGCACTCCTTTTCGAGGCTTTACTCCTTCAACGTTGGGATCG
>CABFVZ010000665.1:262296-342141 GCA_902151445.1 Timema monikensis | reverse complement strand
TTACACATTTACATCATTTTCGTCTATTCAACTTTTAGTATTCATTTCAATTCTTATTGTAGTCTTTGTTATTATAACATACTCTAAATTCCTTACGAAATATTATTTTTAGAATGTTTTCTAAAATGTTATTCTTGCAACTGCTGCTTCATGTGAGCGAAACTGGAAGGTCTTCAGCTTGATACAAACAAAAAAAGAAACAGACTTACTAGTGAAAGAACAGCTAAATCGGGTCCAGTTGCCCAGAATCTATCTTTTCTCTTTGAACCAGTACCATAAACATCATACTCAGTGGAATTAATATAATCAAGCTCAAGCCCCAAGCCTGCTTCTCCTATGCTAGACATGTCTGAGAGTGATAGTGTTATGAGTTTTGATTGACTCATGTAAGTGATTTGGAAATTCAATTTCGAAGAAAGAAGGAGGAGAAAAAGTAGAATCTTTAATGGTTTTCTGAACTTAATTTTAAATATTCTCAGTATAATATACACATACCAAATTCCATTATAGCTATAATAATAATGCTGACAAAAATAATAATAAACAGTAATAATAATAATAATAATAATAATAATAATAATAATAATAATTAGTGGTAGTAGGGGTAGTGGTAGTACTGGTGGTGGTAGTTGTAATAGTAGTAGTATAAAACACCTGCTTCGGAGACCACATGGTCTAACGTGCTACTCTCGCACTAGACTAGACTGCCGATGACAGAGAGATTGGGGTTTGATCCCGGTTGGGTGCACTGAGGGTGGGTTTCCATTCTCACTCCACGCAAATGCGAGTGCAATTCCTCTAAATTCAACCTTCCTCATTCCTAACATATTAGCGTAATTAGTGCATAGGCGTACAACCAGAATGGGTAGTAAGAAGTGGTGCTAAACAAATTCATAAGGAAACTAATGAATGCGAGCCTTTGTAGACCCGTTATGTTCATAAATCATAGGGGCCTACTTCAATTTTTTATCTTCAATAAATTACTTAAAATAATTTTAAAGTTGGCCTGACTTTTGTCTCCCCCTATCCTCTGTGCTTCCTATCCACCCCTCCCTCACCCCCTTCTTATAACCCACTCGTCTCTTAACACACTATATTTGAAGTAACACCTCTACAATTTAACCCCTCTAAAGCAAGCCGCCACTGCGGAAAATTTTCGTCTTTCTTGACACCCGTATCAGTGGTGTCATTTTCTTAATATACTGGATTTTCAGCGACAAGAAGGTCGGGGTTCGAATCCCAGCCGAATATACTTATATATATATATATATTCCTAAAGTAATTTCCACTCCCGTTCCACTCGAATGAGCGTCCATTTCCTCTTCCTAATCCATAATCTACACTTGTAACTATGTGGATAGAACGGACGGTGCACAGAGACAAACGTTACTCACCCTCAATATATTATCAAATATTATCACTAAAATTGACAATTTGACCATTTCCTTTTGATGGCACGCGCAGCTGCGTGCGGTTAATCGATGTGAATGATAACTTTGTTGTATGTACGAAATTAAATAATGTGAACAGAAAATTTTGATAGGATGATTTTCTTTTTTTAGGAAATCGAGCTTAGTTATAATGGATTAAATAGCTAAGCTATTCTACTTATTAATTACGGTTATAGCTGCATCTATTATAAATCCAACTATCGAGTCGAAGATGACTACGTTATCCGATAGTTCGTGATCTTAATTGATCACACATATGAAGCCGACGATTTCCGCACGTCCATCATAGACTCGGCCTTAAAATATGAGTGAAGAATGAACAAAAGCACAGGATGATAACTCAGTGGTTATAGCATCGGCTAACCAAACCTAAGGTCATGGGTTTAATTCCCGTGTACAGGTATCATTTTTCAATTTAAATAACTATATTATTTTTTTTATTTAAGGTATTTAACGTGCATTTTCCAAACACACTTTATACAAGCATACGACTTATAAACTAACTTATATAAAAGACAGACACAACATCCACCCCTCTAGCGTCAATTTATTACTGTAAACCCACATTTCGCAATAAATTATTTTCGGCCATACCTGGAATCGAACCTGGGATCCATCCATGGCTCATTAGATATACACGCTACCATCTGAGATAAGGTGCCGTACCGATAAATATTGAATTATTTAAAATTTTAGTTTACTACTTTTTGTTTTAGAGATGTCACTCTCTTGTGAAAATAACAAGGAAATGATAAAAGGCTATGTCGGTTGATTACTTGTTTGATAAATATCTGATTATTAATAATGTTGGACGAGAATAACCCTTTAATACAATATAATATGGCCTGTGGTGAAGTGAGGCAGCCGTTGAGCCGGCTGGGGGTCCACTGAGTGGAAACATGGCCTCTAGTCAATCAAATCGAGACTTAACCACATAATCTTGAGTCAAAAGTATAAACAATATACCAGAAAGTTTTTGTGAGAATATTATTTTTATTTTATGCACCGTGTCTTACTACCCATTCGTTTTTTACGCCTATGTACTAATTATACTAATGTGTTATGGATTAGGAAGGTTTAATTTAGAGGAAGTGTACTCATATTTGCGTGGAGGGAGAGTGAAAATCATTTAAAACCACCCTCAGTGCACCCAACCAGGATCGAACCCTGATCTTCCCATCTCCCCACCTTTAGTGCACACGACCGGGATTGAGCCCTATCTCTCTGTCTTTGACAGTCTAGTCTTTTGCAAGGGTAGCGCCTTAGATCATGCGGCCACCGTAGCAGGTGTGAGATTACTAAACACTCATGGAACTCCCCTTGCAAAATTAATTTTTTCATGTGAAACTTCTTTCAAACCAATCTTTAAACCACATGAGTTTCTCCATACAACAACTATATTCTCAGATTTGACGAATGTTCATGAATTGAATACATCCTCTTTTTAAATAGGTAGCTTTAAGATCCATACAGCCTGGCTACTAATTTAATATTTTACAGGTTTAAATTTTATCTTTCATTAACAAACTATCTCATGATTATTAGTGTCGTGATTGTGTCACAATAAAATTAATTGGATTTAGGGAGGATTATTTTATGGAATGGGATAAGAGTTTGGCAACAATGAGGAAATAAAATTTAAATGAGCTGTTTCATTTCCAAAGTTTTAACGTGTTTTTTTTATGAAAAAACTATTAATGTTAACATACTTGGGCTTTCAATAAAATCAAAAAAACATTGCCATTTAAAAAATCATTTGTATGTATACATATTTATATATGTCTAAAATATACAGGCCTACCTATTTATGTTATTGATGCGTCTCTCAAGCTTTTCGACAGCTGGAATATAATAGTATCTAATATGTATTTAAATAAGAAATACCCATTAATTAACTCAACAAATAACAAAGTTTGCTAACATTATATGCTATGAGATTAAGTCGGCAAGGCCATAGCCCGGGGTTGTTTGGAAGTTCAAGCCCCCAGCGAAATTTTATGAACAAAATATATATGGCATTATTTATGGTTCAAACAATATCAAAATTAAGAAACAAATACAAATTAGGGCGCTATGTTACCATAAAAAAAGCACTTCAGAAAGCTTCTAGAGGTGTTAAATATTTAGAAATTTTCTTAACCTTCGGCATTTTGGGGGTTATTTTACCATAAAAAACCACTTCACAGAGCTTCAAAAAGTGTTCAATATTTAGAAATTTTCCAAGCCTTCGGCAGTTTAGGTGTTTATTTCACCATGAAAAAAACCCACTTCAGATAGCTTCTAGAACTGTTTATCATATAGAATTTTTTTATAGCTTCCAGAAATTGGGAGATGTGCCCACCAACCCCCCCGCCCCCCTGAAATTATTAGCTGGCTACGGCCTTGTAAGTCGGCAAAATACAAGCCTCTAATTGTTATATTGGCTTTGCTCCCTCAATAACTGATATGTTGCCCGCATCGGTGATCGAATGATTCAGACAATAGACTGAATTGTTTGTGATGGGGATACCGGGTTTGAATCCCTGTCGAGTGGGTGGGTGGGTTTCAATAAATTGTTGTTGATTCTTCCTCCACGTAAATGTGATTACATTTCCTCTAAATTCTACACTTCTCTTTCCTACACCGTTGTGTAAATAAGTGGAAAGCCCGAGTGGGTAATAAATACGTGGTACAGGTAACACAAAATTATGGGCCACGATTATTGCACAGTCAAACTTTATTATTTTAGAATCAAAGAGCCGAAGCTATTATTTATGCTTTTTAGTGAGGAATTTTTCCATCTAGTAGGAAGTATATCATATTATGAAAATTTAAAAATGATACTTAGACACGGGAATCTAACCCGGGACCTTTGGCTTAGTACGCCAATGCTCTGCCCACTGAAATATACAGGTTCGATTTACGTTTTAAGGTGTCATTTTTCAATTTTCAGAATATTTATTATTTTAGTTAATATTATTATTATTTAGCACCGCGTCTTACTACCCATTCGGGTTATACGCTTCAAGTACTAATTACGCTAATGGATTAGGAATTGGGAAGGTTGAATTAGAGGAAGTGAACCCACATTTGCATGTAGGGGGAGTGGCAAACCATTTTAGGAAAAAACCACCCCCAGTTCACCCGACCGAGATTCGAACCCTCGATCTCCCCGTCCTCACCAGTCGAGCTCAACACGAGTAGTGCGTTAGCCAACTACGCCACCGAGGCGGGTTTTAGTTAATATTAATTATTATGTCCCTACACTAAACATTTAATAATTTTTATTTTAAATATGTTGAAATACGTGAAGAAAGGATGAGTAGACAATTAAGTGTAAAACCACTCCTTGAAGACTCGAAGAGGATAGATGGACATCGACTTCCTTAGTAAAAGCTGAGTCCTTCAGTCAAGATAATTAGTACTGTCATTTTACTACTAGTTTGAACTATCCTAATTTAATTTGCCTTTATTAAAAGGAATGATACAAAATAATTTAGTTGAAATGTTCCTGCATTTGTTTTAAAAGAGAGTGAGAAATTAATTAGGAAAAAAACCTCAGTATGCTCAGCCAGTATTCAAATACCAACTTCCTTGTCAGCGGAAAACTAGTTTAGATGATCTTGACATTTAGGACCGAAACTACAAAAACGATTCAAATAACAGCTTTCCCACTGTATTCAAATAACACGCAGAGGGCGAATAGTGGTCATTAGTATGAATTTTATAGTCTTGGCCCTTGTTCGCGTTGTGACTGTGTTTATTAAACCGCTTCATATCCAAAGGTATGTTTTAATCTCGATGTTTAACTCAAACCATTCAAAAACTTTGTAATAACTAACTTAATACAAGTAGGTTAGTCGACGAGTACGGTACACCCAGCAGGATTTTAACTCTGACCTCCCATTCATCAGAAACCTAAACAAGACAATAATGGCGCCTTTGTCCGTGTTCCTACCAGTGTGGATCTATAAGAATCTGGGAAAGATGGTTGTTTTAGGTCTTATGGCTGCATGCCATATAAAGTTAATTCTTGTGAATTTAGGTCTTGTTTGGGTCTTATACCATAGGTCTTGTGGGGTTAGGTCTTAAAAAACTAGTTCCAGTGAAGGTAGGTTCTATAAATCTAGGTACAGTGAAGTTAGGTCATATAAAACTAGGTCCAGTGAAGTTTAAAAAACTAGGTCCACTGAAGCTAGGTCTTATAAAACTATGCCCAGTGAAGTTAGGTCTTATAAAACTAGGTCCAGTAAAGGTAGGTCTTATAAATCTAGATCTAGTGAAGTTAGGTCTTAAAAAACTAGGTCCACTGAAGCTAGGTCTTATAAAACTAGGTCCAGTAAAGTTAGGTCTTAAAAATTAGGTCCACTGAAGCTAGGTCTTATAAAACTATGCCCAGTGAAGTTAGGTCTTATAAATCTAGGTCCACTGAAGCTAGGTTTTATAAAACTATGCCCAGTGAAGTTAGGTCTTAAAAATTAGGTCCACTGAAGCTAGGTCTTATAAAACTATGCCCAGTGAAGTTAGGTCTTATAAAATTAGGTCCAGTAAAGGTAGGTTTTATAAATCTAGGTCCACTGAAGCTAGGTCTTATAAAACTATGCCCAGTGAAGTTAGGTCTTATAAAACTAGGTCCAGTAAAGGTAGGTCTTATAAATCTAGATCCAGTGAAGTTAGGTCTTATAAATCTAGATCCAGTGAAGTTAGGTCTTAAAAAACTAGGTCCACTGAAGCTAGGTCTTATAAAACTATGCCCAGTGAAGTTAGGTCTTATAATGCTAGGTCCGATAAAGAAAATACATAATAATTGTTGAAATTAATTTAAATAACATTGTAAATCATTAGTCATTTTAATAGCTTTAAAGCAAATAAACAGTACAAGCAAAATATTGCCTAAAATATTTGTTAGTAAAAGTACAACCGCCTGACTGACAACATCAATAAATTGTTATGACATTCTGCGGTCTGCCGCTATGCGTCCGCGCGAAGCCGATATATCCGGAGTCATGCAAATGAACAAAATGTAATCGTACCAACTATCAACCTAGCTACTATGCGCTACATGCAACATTATGTAACAATTAAACTCTGTTTCACTTGATCAAAAAATTAATAAATAATATTTTTTCATTGTAACACATGAATTTGAAGATACTACTTGAATAATTGAACAAATACTTATAAAAAAGGGGAAAAAGCTTTTCTTTTCCCTAATCCCCCCGCCACCCCGCCAAAGCTCTGGGCCCTGGTACGGTCGCACCACCTGTACCATAGCACCACTAAGTTCACTAGAGAGTACTGGTACCATAGCTGTAACCATCGAAATATAAGTAAGCAACAACAAACACTACTTTACATCCTTTCAGCCATGTTTATCTTAGAAAGCAGTTGAATAAAATATGTTTTGTTAAGTAAAAATAATATTTCTCTATTATAATATTTGTTTTAATTGTCCATCAACACCGATTACGGTAGAAAGAGGACTTTCAAAATTGAAAAATGTGATCTAAAGGTCACATAATTTCATAAGAGATAATATCAGACCGTTTATTTTTAACTTCTAATTGTTTATAGGGCAGGGGTTGATCCACGGTCCCACTAGTCAGAAGACGGACATAAAAATTGGATCCATCTGAAATAAGCACATCTGAGCAGATCAACAGAAAAGGCGTCAGTAAAAGAGCCAGTTATTATTATTATTATTATTATTATTATTATTATTATTATTAGCACCGCGTCTTACTACCCGTTCGGGTTATACGCACTTTCGCTAATGTGTAATGGTAGGGTGATTGTGAGATGAAATGGAGGACCTACAGTTTAACGTGGAATCCGAACCACGGTGGAGGCCTGGCATTCCCCACATTCACAAGATGTCTTGTCAGAGGTGAAGGAAGGGTTTGGTAATCTGATAAATCTGTGCTGGGACCGAGGATTGAACCCCGGACCCCCAGCACAGAAGTCTTACACCTTACCCCTAGACCGAAAAGAGCCAGGTGAACGGACAAGACTGTATAATATAGCAGGTCAATCAGATTGAGGTATTGCAAAGATTGTGAAGGGTAACTGTTAGTGATATCGTTGCGTCTAATCTAGACACGGCAGACATCTGTGATGAAAATCAGACTTGTTGGCTTGGTTCTTCTGAATTTCTACAATTATAACATTTTAGACCCACAAGTTATTGACTGGTTTGCAGAAACTAGATAACACAGAATGATCACATAAATAACAACGCGTAGCATATATTTGAGAAATATTAAAACGTGGTTATAAATAATGATTTGTTTTATTCATATTACCATTTGGTTCTATCTTGTTTCGAGAAGTCCAGGTCTAGAATGACCTTAAAACGCCACTTTTAAGAGTTAACTAAAAAAAAAACAACCAAAAAAACCTAAATTCAACAACTTCCAGACCCCCTTGTAAGAGCTCCCCTCAAAATTTCTCCCTGGATCCACACCTATTAAAGGGCGAATAAAAATAGTTTTCAATACATTTTCATATTTGTATGTTATACCTTTTAAGTTTTATTAAAAAATGCATAAAACAATGATGAAAATTTGTATTTGTTTCTTTTGTCCTAGTTTTAATTGGCTTGATTTTGTTAGTTTTAAATAAATGTAATAAAAACCAGTTTATATTTAATACAGTTGTGTGTTCTGTCGTGGGGGATGGCCATGAAGAAAACTGAGTTTGTAATATCTTATTTAATTCCCATTTCAGCAATAATTGAGTCGTAATGTCTTGATAGTTAAACAATGGAAAGGCCGAGGGGGGCCATTATTGGGCTGTGTTTAGGGCATCAACTTAACTTAATCTGGCCCTACTCAACTCTCACTCCTTTTCCACTTAATATCACCAAAGCTAAATATATTTTTATGTTATCAAAATAAATAAAATATCAAAAAAACATTTTCTCCAACAAATAATTTTTGTTTTACTATTCATTCGGATTATACACTTGTGTACAAATTACGCTATTGGGTTAGGTATGATGACTGTTTAGTTTAGAGGAAGTGTACCCGCATTTGAATGGCGATAAATTGGGAAATCATTTAGGAAAACCACCCTCAGTACACCCGACCTGAATCGAACCACGGTCTCCCCTTCATCGGCAATCTATTCTAATGCGAGAGTAACACTTTAGACCATGCGGCCACCGAAGCGGATCATAGCTATAATAATATTAATATTACTTGTTTAAATTGGTAATATCCAGAAGTATTTTTTTGGGGGGGGATATTATACCCGCCTAAAACTCATTATTTTTTAAATAAACACTTTATTATTTGTTGTATAAACATTATAAATATAATGGTACCTAAATAAAAAAAAAGCTCTTCAAATAATAGCCACCATTCTGATGTTCATTTATAATTATTTTTAAAGCTCTTTCTTAACCAAAGATAAAGTTTATTAAAACCTGGAACCTTATTTATAGAAGATTCGACCTGACCGGAATTCAAACTTGCAAAGCTACCAGAGCTGGTTAATGAGTACATATTAATGAGAGGCCTATTTCCTTTTAGGTCATCACGGCATGGGGCGGATGATGAACTAAGTAATATTTCATTTACTTAAAATTAATATCTGCCTATAAGATAAAAACTTTCTATATGCTTATACATGTGAAATTTATTAGGGTCTTTAAACATTTGAAAATTGTTAAGTTATCATTTATAAAGAGCAAATTTCATCATAATAGTTCTAAATTTATAGATAAAATGTATCTCTCTAACATATATTAGTAATCCTAAGAGGAGTGAATACATCTAGTATAATAGAATGCTTTTTTATTTCAACACGTCAAAAAAAAGTAATTGGTAAAACTTGGATTATTTAAACCTCTGTCACGATAAAAAAGAAATGCTCCTAGAGGCATTCCATATTAATTAAATTCCTCTCGGTCCCGGCAAAGATTTATCTGATTACCAAACCCTTCCTTCACCTCTGACAAGACATCTTGTGAATGTGGGGAATACCAGGCCTCCACCGTGGTTCGGATTCCACGTTAAACTGTAGGTCCTTCATTTCATCTCACACTCACCCTACCATTACACATTAGCGTAAGTGCGTATAACCCGAATGGTTAGTAAGACGCGGTGCTAATAATAATAATAATAATAATTAAATTCCTTCGCCTCCCTCCAAAAATACTTAGCCTAGCTACGGCCTTGCTAAATAAGAATCAATCAATTTAATTTTTCGAGGAGGCTTCAACAAATTAAATGCTCGTGTTGTGAACAAATTAATAATTGTAGGAACGCGAGAGTTGAAACATATCACGTGTGTAGTATAACATCACAAATGAAAATTAAACACAAAACTTAAAAATAAGTATTCCAGTGTTGCTGTATTGCCACTATAATGTAAGATTGGTTCAAATTTCTGCTTTGCTGTGATCGATGACAATGGTTTAGTTTCGATCACTACTGTGTGGGTTTCGACTCAACTCGACCTGGAGTTCCGTCACTGTGACAGAATTATTGGCATTGGCTAACCACAACCAAATTATAGTGATAACGTTATAATAAACATTGACTTCGTGACTTACCACTAAACAACCCTTTCACTTCTGCATGATTCCAGGCCATACTATATTTATGTTAATCTAGAAGACAAGAAGATAGTGAACATTTCCACAGACAGGCTCGCCCTCTGTCACTTCCCACACTCCACAATCCTTAGAAACAAAGCCAAGTCCATGGAGTGAACGGCCAAACTGCTAACACGTGTGGAACTTAATGAAGAGACTCCTCTCCTGCAGTGACGACTTGCCTCGCTACTGGAATCAGACGGGAAGAATGAAAGAGACAGCGGCCGGGAGAAGGGGAACAAAACACATACTAGTGACTATTTTAGCCTACACAATGTGACGGTGACACATCTACCAGATCCAGAGGCGTTACTATCTGACCATCACAGGCGCTGGGACATTTTTAGTTAGGAGTGGGGGTTACAAGTGGGAAATTATTGCTTTAATTATAAGGGTGTTTGGTGAAGCTTCGTTAAGGGGGAAGGTTGGTGTGGCCAACATCTCTTTGAGCCAGTGGTGGCTGGTGATCTAAAACCTAGGGTGTTTACAGTATCAAAATTGTAATTAAGAATATTGCAAATATATACATATTTAGTTTGATTATATCAACACAATACCAACAAAGATAAAGTCATATATAAAGTTTGATTAAATCAACATAGCACACGCATACGTATAAATAGGCCTACATACCTTATATATATTATAAGTTATATAGTATATATATATATATTATATATTACCTATTATATTAAGTAGGCCTACATACGTACATACTTACGTACATACATACGTACATACATACATACGTACATACATACATACATACATAAATACATACATACATACATACATACATGCATACATACATACATACATGTATACATACATACATGTATACATACATACATACATACATACATACATACATACATACATACATACATACATACATACATATATACATGTATACATGCATACATACATACATACATACATACATACATATATACATGTATACATACATGCATACATACATACATGCATACATACATACATGCATGCATACATACATGTATATATATATATATATATATATATATATATATGCATACATTCATGCATACATACATACATATATACATACATACATACATACACATATACATACACACACATATACATGCATAAAAAGTAACTGTTTAGAACTACTTACCACAAAGCTACACCCTCAAAGTTGTGTTTACAACATGTTCGACTTTTATTTCAAGCTAGTTCGAACTTGAAGCTACTTGGTGGCTACTTGAACACACTTGACTAGTCAGTGTAAGCCCATCTGCTTGTTTACTGGCTTCAAGCAAGTATTGTTTTGATTGTCTGTGAGGCGTCCATGAAAGTAAGCTAGAAACTGTGTAGTTGGAATAAAAATTCCATAGAAAGCGGGCTCGAGTAAAGTGGAAACGAATATTTCAGCAAAACCAAAAAAGTGGAGCTACCACCAAATTGAACAGTTTTTGGAGTTTTATGAACATTATCCTATCTTATAGGACACTAGGTCCCCACAGTACAGGGACAGAAACCTAAGGGACTGTGCATTCAAGAAATTTGTGAAAGAGTTGAAAGGCTGCTTTCCTGTAATCCCGCTGGATATAGTGAGATCCCAGGAAAAATTTATAAAAACTGTGCCAACTGAAGAACAAGTCTATATTGCAACATCCAAAAAGTCCAATGCTGGAGCCACAGATGTTTATATGGTACAAAGTAGCCCAGTTTTTTCATGGGTAAACATCTAACAGTGAATCAACTTCAACACTAGTAAGTAAATAAAACACCAATCTATTTGAATTACAATTTACTGTAGTATAAATAAATGTACTAAACGGTATGATAAATATGTCTTATGTGTTTTAAAAGTTTAGATTTTGGATACAATACCATATAAGGCTCAACGCGAAATTAATATTTTCAACTACGTTACCATACTAGGCACAATTATTGTTTTAAACTCCCTGAAGTTTATGGTTTAGATGTTTAAAAAAGAGTTACTTTTCACCATACACCATCTGCAGCTGCCAGGGCACTGAACCTCTTTCAGACATAAAGTACTTTTCCTACAATTCTCTTAAATCTTTGACCTCACGTTTGTATGTATTGGTGGTAATCAATGTCGCAGTGTTCATCACTGATGAGTTCACAGTTGAATTGCACCATGTTCCAGTAATTATTTTCCCTGTAATATGGTCATCAGAATCAATGGCTGAAAGTGGCAGATAGTGCTGGCCAGACGTCTTACTAAGACAGTTGTGAAGAGAGCAAGCAATTTTAGTAACCAAATCCACAGTTTCAGGGCACACTCTTATGTTTCCATCAAAAATCCTTAATCTGGAGACTAAAATGTCAAATGAATTTTCAGAAAGCTTCCGTGCTCTTGATACCCGATAGTTGTACACCCTTTCTCATATAGTTAAACTACGCTTGCTGTAAGGTTTTAAGATGTCCTTCCTTGAGGAAAATGTATCATCAGTGACTAAAAATGTATTTTCGGGTAGGTTGAGTTGATTACTCTCCAAAGCTAAGTTCAAACTGGATGCTTGGAAAACAGAACTGTCATATGTTTTTCCATTAGCTCCTACATCTATGTAGATAAAGTTGTACTATGTATCTACCATCGCAAACAGTACTATGCTGTATGTGTCCTTGTAGTGGCAGACGTCTGAGCCACTGTGTGCAGGACAACGAAATTGCACATGCTTTTCATCGATCACCCCACAACAGTTTGGGAAGTTGGATTGTACTCCGAATAACTTCTGTGCCTTTTTCCATTCTTCTCTTGTTCATGTGATCTTGTAAAAAAAAAATCCCATAACCTAAGTGGGATTATATGAAAATGTTAAACTAATTACAATGTTATGGTGGAATTTAATGGATTTCTTACGTACAGGCCCCGGACTGTAATTAAAAGGCGTTGGCCACATAAGTAAAATGCTTAAACATTGCGTGATGTCATTTTTTAATTTTTCAGGGTAAGAAAGTCAAATGTACTGGGACAGAAGATGATGATGACGTTAAAGCTGGTAAATACATTTTCAGCGAACAAAATGATGTACAGGAAGTCTCAAAAAAATTCCACTCAAACCAACAGTACCGCCTGCCATGCCTCCAATATTTTTTTTTAATTGCAAGCTGTTCAAATCAATTAGACCGGATTTAAAGCAAATCTCTGCTTCTGTTACGTATAAGGACAAAGCAAGTGGTCAAAGGGCTGACATTTTTTGGAAAATACGTAATTGCTCAATAGAGTCAGTTAAATCCTATGAGCTCATCGAGTGCCCAAGGCGCTATACAAGCAATGTTAATGGAAGATAGAATGGCATCACTCAGTCACAATACTCATCGGTAGTCTTCATCATCATCATCATCATCATCATCATCATCATCGACACCTTCCATCCCTGTTTCACAAATGTCTCCATAAATGTCGTGGAGATCACAGAGCCCCTTAAACTCACAATCACTAAGGCTGGATGTAGGTAAACCACTAGTAAGTCAGGCTGATATAGTAGGTGTTGCCTTGAACAACAGTTTAATCATTGGGAAATTGCATAAAACAATGCCGAGGACGAACTACAACAGACCTTTTCTGCCTATGATGAAATCAATTCTGATGAACACGGTGATATTGATGTTGATAATGAAGTTGAAATATATATTTTTTAAATTATGTAAATACTGTTTCTATAGACAATCACAACTGAAATTATAGGTTGATTTGTGTATTTAAAAATTGAAGGTTGATTTGTGTATTTAAAAATTAAATTAAATTAATGATCTTTCCTTACCTTTATAGATGGTTCAAGTTCTTCATACACCGCTGAAATAACTTCTGGTACGAATCTGATTATAATTGACTTAGGTACTCTGTACATAAATTGTAGATATTCAAAACTATCTCCAGATGCTAAATAACGCAGAGTTATTTAAAGTTTTGCTTTATAGGTATTTCTGATCTTGACAGGTTTTTTTTCGAAGTTTCTCCACAACCATCCCAAACGGTTCATCGAACTTAATAGGTAGCATTAGTAAAGGATTCAGGATCTTCTTCTGATAGTTATTTCAATAAGGTATTGAAAGCATCAAAATCATTGCAAAACCAATGCTTAACCCATTTCTGCCCCTTCTTATTTGTATTTTATTTACTATATTGTTTGTCATATCACAGAAAATAGGAAATAAACACGAATAGATTCGTGTATAGCATCAGTAGCAGCCATTTCCAACTATTCTGTACCTGAATAATTCAAGTAACTTTTTTAATTGAATTAATCATTTTACTTGAATGTATGCCCCAGCAGGCTTTAAGAGGCTAGATTCAAGTAAATATGAAGCCACTTGAAACCACAAATTTTGACCAATATAAACCCCGTTAATGAACCAGACAAGGTAAGCGCTGTTTTTTCAGGCTAAAAAAGTACATACGGGTGTTTACCTGACCGAACATTGACCAAATGAAATTATTGTATAAATGTGAATTTTCGTGCTTTTAATTTATCTCGCTTATATTAATTAGTCTGATTAGCCATGTTTTGTCCCATGTGTTTAGCTCTTTAATAAACAGCAGGCAAGGTAAACAATACAAATAATTGATTGAATTACAGCCACATAGTCAAGAATATTTTTTTAGTAAATGTTAACTTAGTTTGCGTTTATAATCACTTTTTTTGTCTTTCAAACATTTTCAATTAAAATTGGTTTATCAGATCTTAGCCTTTTAATTATTATACTATCCTGATAAATTAATTAATCACTATTAAGAATATAATGCTTCGCATTCTAATCTTAGCTTTTTAATTATTAAACTATTCTGATAAATTAATTAATCACTATTAAGAATATAATGCGTCGCATTATAATCTTAGCTTTTTAATTACTATACTATCCTGATAAATTAATTAATCACTATTAAGAATATAATGCGTCGTATTCTAAATTAATACTAAAAACAAAAAAACACGATGTTGTATCTATTTACGCTTAATAAGCTAATATGCGTTTTATAATATAAGTAATTATATTCTACATATAGCGACAAAGGGTTAAAAAAAGTATTTTAATTTATTTTTTAAAAACTTCACTCCTTAAATACCTATCAAAAGAAAGACAGTTACTTAAGGGGATATATCACCATGAGAGATGAGCGCGGCCGGTTTCTCTGTACCCGATTACTAAGAAAACTATTATACATAGTTTAATCAGATGTGTACTACTGTAAAGATCAATTCACTTATATGGTTTATGTTTTATTCATATCTACCCAACCAATTCAAATTTAAGTTTTAAAAAATAATTGAAAGAACACTGCATAAAACAAACTGGGCTTGTCATTGAAATGTGAGAAGACTTAGGCTAAAATGGTTTTCATTGTATTACAATAAACACATTTCTCTATCATTTAATATAATTTAACCTAAGTTAAATGTTAAATATTTGTAAGCAGCTTTGTTTAAATGATTTTTACATGATCGTATTTTCTTGGTTTAATGTAGTTTTTTTTTTAAATCTGCAGACAAGGCACACACCTAGTAAATATGATTGAGAATAATTATCCTTTCATTTTTCAATATACATATTGTTCTAAACTAAAATAAAGTGATACAGTTTTATTTTAATGCATAAAAGTTTTGTGGTGCTGTATGCTGCGATCTATCGGTATAAGGTTGAACAAGATGAACCTCTCGTGAAAATTCAAGGTAGTGATGCAAAGCGTTGCACTGCGACTACCAGATGTTCTCAGGAAAAATATCAACTCTACTACGTTCATTTATGAAATCAGTTGTGTGAATACGATATGTTTTGCAATGGAAGCCGTTTATGTAAAAAGAGATCGAAGAAAATAAAATAAAAAACTACTTTAGTTCTCAACCAGACGAAAGAAAAATAAATGTTCTGCTCTTGTGAATTGGATTTTTTTTAAAAAGGTGTTATGAATTTATTATCGTTTATGCATGAAAAATACCATTTTAATACTGTAGTGGAGAGCGGTGGAATCCCGCAAAGTTGGGCAATAACGTACATCCTCATACAGCTCACTTTGTTCACTGTGGAAAAATACTTACCATGGCATACTCTAGCGGTTAATAGGGTGAACTAAATAGCGTAATCTCAGAACACAAGTGGCCTTTGTATGTAATCGTTGTTTTTATAGTTTTATTATTTTGCTTAATATTTTCAATAGTATTTAATCAAAGGTAAGTCCATTCGGATGTATATTTACTATTTATTCATAAGCATCTACAAATAGAAGTCGTTTTTAACAATGAGTCTATACCAGTAAATATTCCTTCTAAATAACACAATATTTGTTGAAGAGTTGGAAAATGGCGAAACGTGTTGTGGGGTATTCCCACACATTTAGAGAGGGCATTCCCGCACAGTGTGCGGAATTACCCCACAACACGTTTCTTACGGCAATATAAAAATAAACAATTTTATTTTTTTATATTCCCTAAACCTACGCGTAAGCATGAGATTTAAAAGTAAAACATTTAACTAGAATTGAACACTAATCGTATTTTTACTCTATGTGTGATTGCTTTAGAATAATTAAAGTGTTTATTTTATTATAGTTCGGCATCTTGATATTATATTTAGACCAATAACTGGTTTAACAGTCACGATGAATTGAAAATAGAACAAGTATTGACATTTAAAGAGGAAATTGTTTTCGTTCTTTAATATAGTTATTTAAAATTATTGAAGACCTGAAAATTTTAACCATATAAATCCCAAAAACTAAATATATAAAATGTACTAAAAAAAATTCATTTACAAAACATCGTGAATTTTAAAAAAACTTGTATTGTTAAAATACATTTAAAAACGAACCCATATCTTGGAGAAATTATTTTTTTCTGGATATTTAATAGTATCTTTTATTTATTTATTTTTGAGGTATTTAATGTGCACTTTCTGAACCAAGTGATTTATATTACCACACGACAGAGTTTTACAAGAGAAAACGTAAGATCCTACAAATTTTACTTGAAAGGTACTTTCACATAATTTCCAGGGCTCTTTTACATACCACAATTGAGATGGGATCAACGGCTTTACTTCCCCTCCAAAGGAAGTTGTGCTACGAATTTTTATTGATAATCAAAATTCCGCCCACCTCAGCTGGGTTTGAACCCACGATCATCGGATCCTGAGGCGATAATTTTTATAGTAGAATTGATTTATATCAATTTCATGATAATGGTATTTACTTGATTTTCATTCTCAGGTTTTCAATTGTATTTTTATTAATAATTATTGGTCTGCATATGTAATTTGTAACACAACACAAACGTTTATAGAATAGCTATATGCATATAATGTGTGTATACATAAATCAAAACCAATTTATATTTTGCTATATTTTAGATGCCGAGAAAAGGAAAACAGATAAAGCGGAATGGACTGGAGACGTGATGAAAGAAGCCTTAAAAGTAATGAATGAAGTTGGAAAACTGAGAGCAGTGTACAGGGCATATAGAATTCTTGTTTCTACTCTAAAGAGGTACGTTTAGGAAGAAAAGCTACCTTTTCTGATGAATAATAAAAAGAACTGGCTAAGCATTTCATTATGATGGCTAAAGTATTTAATGGAATATCACCCATTATGCTTCAAAAAATCGCTTTTTAATTTGCAAGTAGAAATAACATACCACACAATTTCAACACCACCTTAAGAACTGCTGGTAAAGACTGGCTCAGCGGGTCTCTGCGGCGGAATCTAGAAATCAGCCTTCGGAAACCAGAGGCAACAAGCGTGAGTCGAATTATAGGTTTCAATAAGCATGCTGTGCATGAATTTTTCTCAAATTTGGAAGGAGTAATGGAAAAATACAAGTTTCCTGGCTCGAGAATCTATAATATGGATGAAACGGGAATCTCAACTGTTAAGACCCCACAGAAAATATTAGGACCTAAGGGGCAAAAGCAAATAGGATCAACAACAAGCTGGGAGAGAGGCAAAAATACTACCATATGTGCTGCTATCAGTGCAAGTGGAAGCTTTGTACCTCCTATGTTTATTTTTCCTCGATTAACGATGAGTCATACACTCGCCAAAGGTGGTCCAGAAGAAGTTATTTATCATTGTTCTAAGAGTGGCTGGATTAATGAAGAGCTGTACATTATTTGGCTTCAACATTTCGCGAAATGTATGAGACCAATCAAGAACGAACCAGTTTTACTAATCATTGATAATCATGGCACTCACAAATCACTAAAGGCTTTCACATTTTGTCGAGATAATAGAATCGTAGTCTTGACCCTTCCACCTCACACATCACATAGACTCCAACCTCTGGACCTTACCTTTATTGGTCCGCTGAAAACTGCTTATAACAGAGAGTGTGGTTTATCTCTCAAGACCTTTCCTTATGAGAAGATACGACCTTATGATATTGCTTCCCTTTCTAATAAGGCTTTAATAAGGATAGCAACAATTGAAAAAGGAGTATCCGGCTATTCCTCGTCAGGAATCTTTCCACTTAGCCCAAACAAATTCACGGAAGAAGTCTTTGCACCAGCAGCAATGCCCCAAGAAGAAGAAGATGTTCAGGATAACGTTCAGGAAAGTATAGCAAACAGTGCATGTTTCAAAACTAAAACAGTGGACACTCAACAACCATCTACTTCAAAAATAGTTTCTGTTAAATATATTACACCCATTCTAGCTTATAAACCATCAAAACGGCCACGTTCATCAAGACTGCAAAAATGTGTTACTTTTACAGCAACGCCCATGGAAAAAACACTTGAAGAAGCAGATTTCAAGTTTAAGAATAAAACAATTAAAGAAAATGAGAAAGAAGCAAAGAAAAAGGAGAACATAAGAAAATGTGAAATGCAGAAGAAGTGTAGGATTAAAAACAAAGAACGTAATTAATAATAAAAATAAAAAGTTGCTGTTAGTGCGAAAAAAACTTCCCCAAGATAGCTCATATGAAGGAGAGAATTGATCAAATCTGTGCGATGCCGATGAACTGGATGATATTGGACCTGAATCTTCTATTAGTTTGCCTATGTTTAACAATTCAGATTCTAATTTTATGCTTTGTGGAGAATTCAGGAGGAACAAAGAGTTGTGGTTCAGGTGTGTTCTTTGTTCAGGTTGGGTACATGCTGACTGTAGTGCAGCGGAAAGAGCAGACAATTTTGTTTGTGACTTTTGCCTCAAAAAGTAAAATATAATTAATTTATATTGCCACCTTTTGATACCTATATAAATGGACTATGTTTTTTACTATTGTTATGTTTTTAGTTTTACGTTTAGACATTCACATAGTTTATATAAGATAATACAAGGTTAATCTACTTGTTAAATTGTATTTGTTGTATGTATCGCAAAGTATAGTTGTATATAAATCAATAACCATAATTGTACGGTATTTCCCCACTCTGTATGCGGTATTGACCTACGAGGGTGGACATTGCCGCATAATGACTGTTTTCATATTTTAATTAATTATAAGAGAATGCTAGGTTCAGTATATCAAAGTAATGCACCGAATTGATGTATAAAAAACAAAGTTTACAGTGATATATTACTAAATGTAATAGACTAAATGAGAACATAGCAATGTATTGTTTTGCATAAGTGTGCGGGATTCCCCCTCTCTACCCTAATTTAGAATTCATTAATAAATTTAAAATCACGGGACTCGCCACACACACACAGGCACATCAAGACAGCTCCCGAAAATACAGTTACCCTCCAGTCAAGCTCGTACACACCGTGAAAGCGGTCATGTTCACGAGGCAGCACCATCTGTGCTGTTAAAATCAAATATCTAACACCGAGTCTTACTATCCAGTCGGTTCTAATATATATTTAACAATATTTAAATTATACCTGAATTAGCTGAAATTTATTTGGTATTTGTAAATATTAGATTTTTCCGTATAACAGTGCAAAGCAATCATACATAGTTCAAAAGTCAGATGTGATACACATGAACTAAAATAACCGTTTGCCTAATGGAGAGGCGCTCGCTAACAGAACCTGTTTATGGATGCTATCACCATCTTTAGGCATAAACCTGAACTACGATCATCGGCTTACCACAGAGCTCTTGATTGACAAGAGATTCGGACCTTTGGCAAATATAAAGTTCTGTAAAAAGCGACAGACCATGGAATATTTACACACACACATTTTAGCAGATCAGAAATTGGGAAGTGGTCTAGCTATCAATCTCCTCCTAGCTCTGTATACCCACGGACCGCCCGAGCGAGATTTGACATGACCTGTACCAACTGGTTGAACTCCAGCATATGCAGACAAAATGATCGACAGCCAACTGGTTAACCCAAAAAGATCAACTTAGAAAATTGATGCCTTACTAACGATGATTATAATCCACAAAATTAGCGTATAAACCGAACGGGTAGTAAGACGCGGTGCTAAATTGGTATTTTTTTTGCCTAGCTTCTCACTCCCCCGTTTAAACTATACACAGAATACCAACATTAGAGGAAGTGTACCCAAATTTGCACGGAGGGAGAATTTTGATGAAATAATATAAAACTTTTATAAAAATTCATAAGTTTCATTTAATGCTCGAAACTATATAAATTAGCCAATTAAA
Organism: Timema monikensis; assembly: GCA_902151445.1. Taxonomy (NCBI): domain Eukaryota; kingdom Metazoa; phylum Arthropoda; class Insecta; order Phasmatodea; family Timematidae; genus Timema; species Timema monikensis. The sequence continues at coordinate 321,538 of CABFVZ010000665.1, read as the reverse complement.
CCTCAAGACAAGATTAGAGGAAGTGTACCCACATTTCCACTGAGGTAGAATGGAAAGTCTGTTAGAAAACCTTCCTGGAATCCCAGTCAGGGGCTGGCAATATACATGTCCAAACATTGCCAGAGCTCAAAGTAGTAAACATTAATCTTTAGCAAACAAATAATTATTTGGGGTGTAGGAGGAACCCGTATACTTTTAATATTTTCATTTCCACTAGTTTCATTGCTTAAATGTATTTTAAGATCAGGAGTCAAATTCATAAACATTTTAAATGAATCTCCGTGTACCCGCATTTGCGAGATTTGACTGGCCAAAAAATAATTATCGACAAGATTTGAACCCAAATTAGTGGTTGTCGATCTATCAGCCCACCTCCTAGCTCTGTGTACCCGCATTTTCGCGTCCGCTTGTACGATAAAATAATCATAAAATCATTTATTGTATGTAAAATAATGACAACAATTTTCTCTTTTCCAAGTAAATACGATGCCTGTATTATAAGGTATTGATGTGTGCACTATATTACACAAAATCAGTAACGTTCCAAAACGAAAAAATAAGTACTTTTAATTTGAGAAAACTTAAGTTTACATTATTATTAGCACCGCGTCTTACTACCCGTTCGGGTTATACGCACTTACGCTAATGTGTAATGGTAGGGTGATTGTGATATGAAATGAAGGACTTACTGTTTAACGTGGAATCCGAACCACGGTGGAGGCCTGGCATTCCCCACATTTACAAGATATCTTGTCATAGGTGAAGGAAGGGTTTGGTAATCAGATAAATCTGTGCAGGGACCGAGGATTGAACCCTGGCCGCCAGCACAGAAGTCTGACACCTTACCCCTAGACCACCAGGTCACCCTTAAGTTTACGTTATTTTAAATGTAATATATAACAGGTAATTAAAGATGTTTACATTTATAACAAAACTGTGATCTTTTACCCGTGTTGGCAACCCAAAACCTAAACATATGATTTTCGAACTGGAATCCAGGTAAAAAACTATCGTGAACGGAATATAGCTTTCTCTCTCTCTCACAAACCACCGTTATATCGTCACTAGTTTGAAACCTCATGTCAGCTGCTCATTTTACGGAGATTGTACTAGTTTGTTTAGTGAATAAGAGATGGCGTTTGTTTACAGTTTATTCCAGAAAGAGTAAACTTAATTCTGTCCACTTTCATTATGACGTGTTTGCGTGGTTGTGTACGTTTACAGAGACAGCAGACAGCTCCGAAAGCCTGTTTCAAACATTAAAGTGAGAGAGAGACAAAGCCTATATGTATGCAGTGCCAAGGGACACTGGTTCGAGTCCCAACAAAGGTTGAAAATGAGAGTTTATCCTTCTTGGACTCAATTTTTGTAGTTGTACTAGGGTGTATTTATTAGACACACTTTGTGAAAGGTCCCGGAATCGGTTCCCTACATGGGTGAAAATATATGATTAACCTTCATAGAGTTATATTAACTGCTGTGGTAGTTGTCCTATTGTTCAACTGCATTTATTATACACACACACTTTGTGAATGTTGGTTTCAGCTAAAGCAATTATGTAACATATTATATTAATACCAAAAGTATTATACATTTTAAAGAGATGAGTTTGAGGTTCGAATATTACCAGGATGAACTAGGAGATTTTTTCACTCTCCCTCCACGCAAATGCTGACTCATTTCTGTGAATGTTGGTTTCAGTTAAAGCAATTATGTAACATATTATATTAATATCAAAAGTATTATACATTTTAAAGAGATGAGTTTGAGGTTGGAATCTTGCCACTGTAAACTAGGGCCATTTTTTTCACTCTCCCTCCACGCCAATGCTGACACATTTCCCTGAATGTTGGTTTCAGTTAAAGCAATTATGTAACATATTATATTAATACCAAAAGTATTATACATTTTAGAGAGATGAGTTAGAGTTTCGAATATTACCAGGGTAAACTAAGGGCATTTTTTCACTATCCCTCCACGCGAATGCTGACTCGCTTCACTGAATGCTGGTTTCAGCTAAAGCAATTATGTAACATATTATATTAATACCAAAAGTATTATATATTTTTAAGAGATGAGTTTGAGGTTCAAATCTTACCAGGGTAAACTAGGAGAGTTTTTTCACTCTCCCTCCACGCAAATGCTGACTCACTTTTGTGAATGTTGGTTTCAGTTATAGCAATTATGTAACATATTATATTAATACCAAAAGTATTATACATTTTAAAGAAAAAAATACGCGAATGTTTGTAACCGTGCTTATTTTGACATGTGTTATAGTTGAATTGGAGACCGGAAATGGGGGGACGGTCCTCCCACCGCCGGTGGCTACTAGTCCCCCTCACCACATGGCAGGAGCACCGCCACTGAGCCTAGGAGGCGGTGCTCGAGCCCCGGCTGCAGTGAGGGAGACGGAGAGCGTGGTTGTCCCTCAACCTGTGAAGCCGGCGACAGCGGGACCGTTTTCGGCCCCTCAACCGGGATTTAGTGGCCCGGTAAATCAGGTAGGTGGGGCATGGTCAAATGACGTCCCTATTCGTAACGTAAAAGAGAGGATTAAACAATTGAGGCGTTTATTTTATACTGGTAGAGAAATTACCGTACATCTTGGTGCTCCAGCAAGCAATCGTGACGCATTAAACTGGCTTGAAGAACAAATTACTAATTTGCTTCATCGACTGCATGACCATGGCGTTAGCGCCGATGATCGTGTCGGTTTACTTTTGAATAGCCCTGACTCACGCTGACTACTGTGTATGTCTCATTTAGACGAGCAGATCGGCTAGACGCACGAGCTGTGCTTGATAACGTAAGTCGCGTGTTGCAAAGTAATAGTATGTTTTTGAGTACAGCACCACTGTACGTTAAACTCAGCCATTTTAAGGAGCCTCGCGGGAGTGTACGTTATTGTGATAAACTCGCTCCCGCTAGCACATATAGCCGTAATAACAAAGGGGTCATTACGATTCAAAATGGCGACACACTTTGTCTTGCTCGTGCCTTGGTTGTCGCCAAAGCTATATGTGATAATAAAAGAGAGCCAGGATGTATGGACGTGAACACCTTTAGACAAATCAAAATGGGTCGTCTTATTCAAAAACTCAAAGCAGAGGAACTATGCCGTGATGCCCGTATGAATCTTTTGAATGTTGGTGGAATAACCGAGCTGAAACAATTTCAAACATACCTCTCCGAATACAAAATCACAGTGTTTAGGGAACGTCGGGGGAGACAGGTCCTATATGAGGGGCCTACTCCCTCCGAACATTCCTTTAGAGGCTACATGGATTTGTATTTTCACGACGATAAGCAAAACTATTTTGATGTTATAAGATTCTTGACAGCCGCATTTAAGTGCTCGTACTTTGGCCGCGAGTGCCATGTGCCGTTCAACACAAAGAACGAGCACAAATGTGAATCCGCATGTAAAATGTGCTACGCTAAAGTGGTCTGCAGTAGAGGTGAATCTGTGACCTGTAAGTATTGTGGGCGTTGGTTCACAAACCAGTATGTTTTGATAACCATAAACATCCCGGTTTTTATAGAGGTCACATGTCGGTCTGTGATGACAAAAAGGTTTGTGAGATCTATGGGCAATTTTTCAGTATGGAAATATCAAATTATTCACACAGGTGTTATTAAACTTTTTGTAGAGTATGCGATACATATCGTCCTTCGGTAATTTCTGTTATATGAAGAAATCCCAATCCAAGCCGTCACTGGAAAAGAGCCATTTCATGATTGTATTCTATGATTTTGAATGCCGGCAAGAAACTCTTCTTCAAGGTGTGGTCCACACGTACTTGCACGAACTTAACCTCTGTGTCGTACAGACTTGTTGCAAGGCCTGCTTTCATATCGATGTAACTGACCATCATTGCACCGAACACGCGGGCGATAGAACTCGTATATTCAAGGGTGATATTACAATGGCACACTTTTTCGGATTTATAGAGCAAATTAAAGAAACAAAATTTAAGGATATCACCCTCCTAGGCCATAATGCGAAAGGCTATGATGGGAATTTCATTTTAAAATATATGGTGGCTGTTAAAGATTGAACTCCAGAGCTCATAATGAAGGGTGAGAAAATCATATCTACGCGTTACGGCCCGCTCCACTTTATTGACTCGCTGAACATTCTCCCGATGTCATTGTCCAAGATGCCCAAACATTCAGCTTGGACGAAACTTTGGCCATAGGACATTTCCCTAATTTGTTTAGTAAAAAATAAAACGAGGGGTTATAGAGGTTCCTTGCTGCCAAAGAGGACTACGGTATCGGTGAGATGTCGGTTTATGGAAATGAGCACTTTGAGAAGTGGTATGACGCGTTGGTAAAAAAAATTATGTCTTTGATTTTAACCGCTAGTTGGAACTGTATTGCGTGAAAGATGTAGAGATCCTACGGAAGTCTTGCCTGCAGTTTAGAGACATGCCTATCGAAAAACCAAAGGTGGATCCTTTCAGAGAGGCGTGTATGATCGCAGGAGCGGCCATGTTGGTTTACTGACGAAGTCATCTTAGGGAGAATAATGTCGATATAATCCTTAACGGTGGCTACCGGTGTGCAGACCAACAGTCGAACGTCGCCGTAAAATGGCTCTGCTGGGAGGCCCAATGAAGCGGTGTCTCTATCCTTCATGCGGTTAATAGACGTGAGTAATATGTGTTAGAGCGACGTGCAGACGGCGTTGTTAAAGCTGAAAATACCGCCACCATCTTCCATTCCTAACAGGACCACCCCTATCAAAACAGCCACAAAGAGACCATGGAGACGTGTAATGAAGCGACCATGGCTTGCTTGGAAAAGCATAAGAATGCCCGTTACACGGTTGTAGAGATGTGGGAGTGTACGTTTAATGCGATGAAACGCACAGACAAGGACTTGAAACAATTTGTACTCCAGCACGAGGTGTACAGCAAGGAGCCACTCAATCCCAGGGACGCATTCTGTTGCAGACGTACAAATTGTATCAAGTTCTTCCACGAAGCAGACCTTTCTTGTGGAGAGAAGATCAAGTACTTGGATGTGTGTTAATTGTATCCTTACATTTGCAAGTACGAAAAATATCACATCAGCCACCCCAAAATTCACTTGGAACCAAATTGTCCGTCTATAGATCAAGTAGAAGGCATAGCCAAATTTACCGTGACGCCTGCGTGGAATTTATTCATGCCCGTATGGCCTACACGGATGCACGACAAGTTAATGTTCATCTTGTGCAGGAAATGCGGTGAGGAGAAAAACCAAGACGCGTGTCAGCACAATGACAAAAAAGATCGCTGGCTGACAGGCGTATGGGGGATTGACGAGATACTGAAAGCCGTTGAGAAAGGCTACACCGTTGAAGCAGTACACGAAGTGTGGGAGTACAATGTATCCGTTTACAATCGTCACACACGTAGCGGATTGTTTCACGGGTACATTGATACTTTTTTGAAAATTAAAAAGAAGCCAGTGGATGTTTAGAGTGGCGTACCTCACAATATAAGAAATAAACTTACATTCAGAATTATGAGGAAAGGGAAGGGGTAAAACTCGATTTCGGCTTAATTTGTCAAAACTCCGGTCTCCGCTCTCTGGCTAAACTATTTTTAAATTCGCTATGGGAATAGATTGGGCAAAGACCCGATTTACAACATGTAGCCGTTGTCAACGACTATCAGGGCACCCACAAGTACTTGACGGATCCGTACATCACCGTGGACAGAGTCATTAATGTAAATGATGAGGTTATGTTCATCAATTACAAGGATGCGCGTGACGCGTTGCACCCTAACCCTAACACGAGTGTGGTGGTGGCATGCTACACGACTGCTAAGGCTAGGTTGTACTTATACAGCATCCTTGAAAAATTGGAGCAACGCGTTTTGTATCACGATACAGATAGCGTTCTATTCATGGAACACCCCGGCGAATGGAGTCCACAGACCGGAAACTTTTTAGTTGACCTCCCTGACGAACTTCAAGTATACGGTTAGGAAGCAACATTAGCGTGTTTGTATCTGGTGGTCCCAATAGTTATGCTTACCAAGTTTGTATTGGTGGCGATTCTACCAAAACAAAAACGGTGTGCATGGATCGCGGTATCAGCATTAACTACGGCAACCAGAACGACGTTAATTTTGATGTTTTGAAATCGATGGTCACCGAACAGGCTGCGGAACAATACATATAGATACCCCACAAAATCGTAAGAAAAGGTCTTGCGACTGTATGTACCGTTTCACAGACGAAATCTACCGGCCTGTGTACACCAAGGCTAACCGATGATTATAATACGTTGCCGTTTGGGTATCAGAATTATTGTAAACGCGCTCGCCACGAATAAAATGTGATCATTTAAACGGGCTGAATAAGCACCTTTTTTTTCTTTCCCTCTAGACAGTTCAACTGACATACCTTTTTCAAAGATTTGAGATTTTTTCATGATTTTATCTGGTGAGATATATTTGTATGTACTTTTATTTGTGTTTAAATAAATATTCTAAGTATACTTTTCATTGAGTGAGCCTTATTTTTAAAACTTTGATTTGTGTAAATAAATAAATATTCCCAGTATAATTTTAATGGCGTTAGCTATATTCTAAAACTTTGATTTGTGTAAATAAATATTCCAAATATACTTGTCACTGTGAGAGATATATTTGTGAATAAATATTCAATGAATTCTTTTCACGGTGTGTGCTTTTTTTTTGCGAATAAATATTTTAAAAACTGTTATATTTGTGTGTTAACATATACTCCTCCCTCCCTACTATCCTATAAATACAAGTTCATACAGCTTATAATCTTAGTCTCAAACATTATGGACAAGTTGAAACATCCATTTTCGGCCATAATTAGCGGCCCTTCCTGTTGTGGAAAGTCACATTTTGTAGCCGAATTTATTCGTCACTTGGACAGAATGTGTGACGTTAAATTTGATAAAAATCACCTGGTATTATGCTTTATGGTAACCGGGATTCAAACAAGACGGGTCAAGTCCCTGCGTCATATACTGTAAGGGTTTTCCAGAAATAGATGAAACCTGTAGTGACTCTCCACAGCTGATTATCCTGGACGACTTGATGCGTGAAGCCAACGAATTGATCGTCAATCATTTCACCAAAGGATGCCACCCTCAAAATATTAGCATAATTCACTTTACATAAATTATATTCCACCAGGGCAAGGGCCAAAGAGAAATTTCCCTAAACGAACATTATTTATAAATCCCAGAGATAAAGCTCAGATTCACCACTTTGCACGTCAAATCTGTCTTGAAAACCCCCTGTTTTAAAAGAGGCATACAGTAATCCTATATACTCCCCACGGGTATATATTGTTATATTTCAAACAAGGTACACCCGAATGGTTCAGCTATAGAACCCGCACAAATGTCGGGTGTTGCGTGTACCTACCACGCAAAAGCTATAGAAACACCGACACTTCACGATTACTTACCATTTCCTAACCATGAGTCCCAAAGTTCTGAAGCAAGCCGCTCTGTACGTGCGATGTATCGCGTGAACTCACAGCAACGTGTTGCCTTGCTGAAAACGGCCGACAAGAAACTTATTGACTCTGTTTGTGAGTGTGCATACAGCACCTTAAAAGGGCGGGAGCCGTTGAAAAATGCACAGAAGACAAAGTTACGTGACCACAAACAGATGTTGCGCAAGCTGGTTAAACAAGGAGAGTGCTGGAAGAAAAAAAGATGACTACTCGTTCAGAAAGGATCGTTCTTGCCCTTACTTATAAACCCTTTAATCAGCGGTGTCCTTGGTTCCTTATTCAACAAGTAGATAATGGAACACACGAAAAAGATTATATTGGTGTCCCCGGTAACATTACACCGTTAAGAGCAACAACACTAACAAGTGGCATCGGTCACCAATCTAGTGGTCTCCGAGCTGGACAAAGAAATGGAAAAAATCCTCGTTTCAAAACTTGACGACAAGTCTAAATGAATTTTATACCTACAAGTGCTACAGCGCTATCTGCTCTTTAGTCATCACTCTCCACCTCTTGAAAATACTAGCAAAAATACCACTCCTGAAGTGTCTGTACTTCCCATCTCTGCTATACTCAATTCTGTACCAGTATAGGCATGTAAAAAAGCTGAACGTTTATAAAAACATATTATTTCCAGAGGTGGTATCTCTTGGGACGAAAACGAGGAAGTGAGTATCCATGATATGCCTCTCCGTGAATCCAATATTATGGATTTAGTCGACGATCTGGTCAGTGCAGTCAGTTTGGGTGGCGAGAGTTTCTCACGGCGCTTCTAAAATTAAACGTTTCGAAAGAATTTATTGTAAATCCGAACATTTTGGCGCCCATTAGAGATCCGACAGCCACTTACACCATCACAACGCCCTACGAAAAAGAAACAGAAAAGGGTGGACGAAAACAGGTGGCTGCCGTTCCGAGCTTAATGGCCCGTTTAGCCGACATCTACTACGACCCTTCTCATCCTGCAGGGTTTGCAGGGAAGGCGTCCAATAAATATACCGACAACATACAAAAATGGCTTCGTTCGCAGGACGCTTATACCCTACACACACCGGCGATAAAAAAGTTCCATGCAACAAGTAAATGGTGTCAAACATTGACGATCTTTGACAAGCCGATCTCAACGGTATGAGAAGTCTCGGAAAATACAACGACGGTGCAGTGTACTTGCTAGCCGTCATCGACGTTTTTAGCAAGAAGACCTGTGCGAAGACGCTTCCATCCAAGACGGGGAGCGTCGTGAGAGATGCCTTTCGCGACATTTTCAAACAAAGCTTCCGTAAACTTCTAAATTTACAGATGGACAAGGGGACAGAGTTCACGGCACGTCTAGTCCGGAAATTTCTCAAGCAAGAAGACGTGAATTACTACACCACTCATAATCCTGACGTGAAGGCAAGCATTGTGGAACGATTCAATAAAACTCTAAAAGGGCTCATGTGGCGCTACTTTACCAAAAATAGCACGTATCGGTATATGGACGTCCTTCAAGATCTCGTCGATGGTTACAATGAAAACAATCCACTATCAAGATTGCAACTGCCAACGTTTCAAAACCCAATGTGCTTCAAGTCATAGATAATTTTTACAGCAAACAGCGTCCAAACTCGAATAGTAAACAAAAAATGAAAGTCGGTGACATGGTGCGTATTAGCAAATCCAAAATTCTGTTTGAAAAAGGCTAAGAAAGCAGTTAGGGAGAAGAAATTTTCAAAGTCAGCAGTGTCGTGTTGCGACAACAAGTCGTCCACAGACTGACCGATCTTGACAGCGAGAAAATGGAGGGAACGTTTTACGGACCCGAATTGCAACCCATACGTCTTTCAGAAACTTTTAAAGTTGATAAAATACTACGTGTCAAGGGTAAAGGTGGCAGAAAGAAAGTGTACGTGCAGTGGAAAGGTTACCCTCCCAAGTTTAATTCTTGGGCTCTTGCCAGTTACGTCAGCAGTCTACCATAAAGGACTAGTTTTACACCATTTTGCCGAGCGACAGATTTTTGGGATATTACCAGAATAATACCCTTGCAAATTTCACCACAAAACTACCCGACCGTCTTAAACTTGAATGCCAGTAGGAAGTCGCTCTCACCGAATTCAAATATCCATGTTCTTTCACCACCGTACCCGAGGGCCAAAATATTGTATGGTACAACTGGGTGGATGATAACGGCGTGGAACAAATATTCAAGGATCATATTCCTCCTGGAAACTACAGAACTATCCATGAGTTGATCAAAGCCCTAAACGAATAATAGGCATTTGAAGGGGATTCCGGAGTCGTATTCAAGTACACAAACCCCAACAAAAATGTGGACGTTGTTTCTTCTTCACCAAATATGCAGCTGTTGACTCTATAAAGTCAACTAAGTCTACAGCTCAGTTTCGATCCTCAGACTAATCTGATAAATGTCCCAAAGTCACCGTACGCCGCCAACATTCTACAAGGCTTGCCCTCGCAAATGTACATCTACATGGATATCGTCGATCCTCCGCCCGTGAGTTACATTGTGGCACCGCTTTTACGTATCTTTATTGAAAGCGTTTAGGAAAAATTATAGATTGTGATAATTCTTCAATTCTTACAACAAAACAAAACACAGAAACTATTCACAAAAACAAAGATTCTCTTGAGTTGCTTTAGTTAACAAGATTTCCACCAGAGTGAAACAAAGTACAGCCTGGGTATTTAGGCGCGAATTACAATATTCTGACACACTCCCTTAATGAGCACCTAATAAAAAAAATGTTTCTAATGTCACAGTGGCATTGTTAAACACAATATATACATATACACACACACTGAGCATACAAACAAACAAAATTAATTCACCACTTCAAGAAGACTCAGTTACCAAATCAGCACATAGTCGTTGAAAAACCTCACGGGGTAATGGCTTCGTAAGGATGTCGGCAAGCTGATCCTTCGATGCGGTGTATCGCAGCTCGATGTCCCCATGTTCAAATCGCTCCCGAATGTAGTGGTAGCGAATATCTATGTGCTTGGTACGCTTGTGATATTCTGGATTTTTCACAAGTTTTATGGCACTTTGATTGTCAACAAAGATCACCGTTGGTGCAGCGGCTTCTTCAAAGATGTCCATGAACATAGTTCTAAGCCACATAGCTTCTTTAGATGCTGCTGAGACTGCCATATATTCAGCTTCGGTGGTTGAGAGGGCTACTGTTTGCTGTCTAGTACTGCTCCAACTAATAGGACCATCCGAGATCTTGAATATGTAGCCCGTTGTCGATCGTCTTGTATCAAGGTCTCCGGCATAATCAGAGTCTGAATATCCCACAATAGTGATTGGGTCTTCGGACTTTCGATACATGACTCCATAGTTGGTTGTGGCTTTGAGATATTTAATAATTTTCTTGACACTGTTCCAGTGGTTTTTGTCAAAGTTGTTGCAATATTTGCTGGCTTGCCCCACTGCAAACGCTATACCAGGTCGACTGACTGTGCAAATAAATATTAATGCGCCAACTGCTTCCCTGTATGGTACATGCTTCATTAATTGGTCTTCTGCTGTTGCTTGTAGGCGAATACTGGAATCTGCAGGCTACAAGGATTAGCGTCCTGAAGATTGAATCTTTTGGCAATCTGGTGTATGTAGGTTGATTGTCCAATGAAGAGTGTACCATCTTCTCTGTTGTAGTGTATCTGCATCCCCACAAAGAATTCTACTGATGATGTCGTGATCTCAAAACCCTTCTGCAACTCATTGATTACAACGTTACATGATGTTTTATTCGGCCCCATCACAAGACCATCATCGACAAAAAGGATTAGAAAGACACAATTCCACTTAACATCGGCTTTGTAGATACACTTGTCTCAATTAAATTGCCTGAAGCCAAAATCCTTTATGAATTGGTCGAACTTTCGGTTCCAACATCGTGACGATTGCTTCAGACCATAAATACTCTTATTGAGTTTACAAACAACATTTGAATCCACCTGTATCCCTTCTGGAGGACTCAAATATATCTCCTCTTTAAGATCTCCATTAAGGAATGTGGTTTTGACATCAAATTAGGTTAGTTCATAGTCAAATCTAACTGGAATAGATAGGAGCACTCTAATCGAATCATAGCGAGTTGTGGGGGAAAATGTTTCATTGTAGTCTATTCCCAACTTTTGTGTGTAACCTTTTGCACACAAACGTGCTTTATATTTCGTAATCTCACCCAAAGAGTTTCTTTTAATTTTAAAGACCCATCTTGAGCCGATGGGTTTCTTCCCTTCAGGTAATGATACCATTTCCATGTGTCATTTTTTCTCTAAGGCATCAACTTCCTCTTTCATAGCAGTTTCCCACTTGAATTTGTCCGGGCATGTAACAGCTTCATAATAAGTACTAGGAGTATCTTCCTCAACGCAGAGAAGATTCTCAGTGAATCTTGCTGGTGGCTTTAAAACACTACGAGGTCTGAGGTTATGAGTAGGCCTAGACCTCGTGTATAGTTCATTCTCTTGAAGAATTTCTGCTGGTGGCTCACCTGGCTCTGGTCTGGGGATGTCTTCTTAGTCTCATAGTCTTCTTGGCTCTCGACTTCAGCTTCTTCATCACAGTCAATTTTCATGGGCACTTAGTGGATAGGTTTTTCAAAGCCTTGTGCTTCACTGAAGAGAACATTTCTTGATATTCTAATTTTCTTAATATCAGGATCGTACAGCCTGTAGTTGCTAAAATTTCCATCATAGTCAACAAGTATCATCTTCTTGGATTTCTTATCCAACTTCTTTCTTCCATTTTTCACCAGCATATAGGCTTCACATCCAAACGTCCTTACATGTGACAGCTGGGGCTTTTTGCCGGTCCACAGTTCGAGGGGTGTGGAGTTATGTGCCTGCTTGTAGGTGTACGGTTTAATATGTATACAGCACAATTTACAGCTTCCACCCAAAGCTCTTGAGGGAGGTTACTGCTGCAAAGCATCGCCCGGGCACTCTCAACAATTGTGCACATATCTCTCTCTGAGCGAGAGTTTTGTTCGGGTGTGTATGGCGCTGTTCTCTCAGCAATGATCCCTTTTGAGGCAAGAAAATCCTGAAATTCTACATTGATGTATTCTGTACCATTGTCTGTATGGAGTATTTGCACACTTCGCTTGTATTTTGTTTCTACAATCTTACAAAAATCTTTAAAACATTGTAGTGTATCACTTTTATGTTTAATGAAAGATACTACTCTATAGCCAGAGTAGTCATCTTTGAAAGTAACAAAGTACTTAGCTCCTCCTACAGACTCGACTGGCATGACACCAAGATCACTGTATATTAACTCACCAACCTTCATCTTCTGGTGGGTTGGGTAGTTGAACGGGAGCTTGTGGTTCTTTCCATATGCACAGCCAGGGCAAAAGAAATTGTCTACATCATTCAGATCTACACCCTCGGCTAAGCCTTTTGAGACTAACTCCTTCAAAGCTCTAACATTGATGTGTCCGAGGCGTTCGTGCCATAGCTTTAAACTAGTCTGAGTGACAGAATTGGCTTCATTTGAGGTTAAAGTCTGAAAAAGCATTTTATACAGGTTATTTGGCTGGCGTTCACCACAAGCAACCAACTTTCCTTTTTCAAAAACTTCAACAAAATTGTCTGATTTTACTATTTTCATTCCTAGCTTGGTGATTTTTCCTTCAGACATGAGGTTCTTTTTCAGTTCCGGAACAAATAGGACATCTCTAATGACCGAGTCATACCACTGACCATTCAGCAACTTACGAATCATCACATCACCTTTCCCTCTGACAAAAAGCTTGTGGTTGTCACCAAGACGCACAGAAGAACCATCACTAATCTCTTCAAACTTGTCAAAGTAGTCTCTGTGCCATGTCATATGGCTGGAAGCCCCACTATCCATGGTCCAAGTATTCTCATCAGAAAAAGAAATACATGCATTTGCTTCCTCAACATTAAAGGCAGAAAAATTTGACTGGTCAGCTCTGCCTTTATCAGAGACTGGTCGATTTTTCTTCTCACTCCGGCAGTCACGGGCAAGGTGGCCTTTACGTTGGCAGTTATAACAGGTAAGTTTTCTTATGGTTTGGTTACTTTGTTTTCCTGCTTCATAAAATCGTGGTTTATGTCCACGAGATTTAGTTTCTCGGTTAGCTATAGAAGCTAAAGCAGTTTCTTGCTCTTCCCCCTTAGTCAGGCTCGCCTCTTCATCAATCAGACGGGATGTCAAATTGGCGATGGTTTGTTTGTCCTCACTCATGGAAAGCCAGGCCTGTCTGAAACTCTTATATTTCAGAGGTAGACTACTCAAGATCTTGGTCATGATAGCTAGATCGCTGACTGAATCTCCGACCTCTTTTATTTGTCGGGCAAGAGCTTCCACTTTGGCGATGTGTTGAGCCACTGAATCGGCCAAGCTCCATTGATAATGATAGAAACGCTCATGTACTATCATTTTATTTGTTTCTGATCTGTGCTCGTAAATAGAATCTAGTTTGCTTAGAATTTCATAGGAAGATTTACAATTTTCAATCAAGGCAATCTGACTGAGCTCCATAGCTGAGGTAAGGGTAAACATAGCTACAGCGTCCCTTTGTTGCCATAGATCGATTGCCTTATTTGCATTTACAGTAGGCATAGCTTCCTCACCTTTTGCGATTTTGAAAATACCTTTGGCGCGTAGAGCGCATGTCAACTGGAACTTCCACTGCTGGTAGTTACTACCATTAAACTTATTAACACTTGATATGTCGATCTTTTCCGACATTTTTACTAAAGTTCAAGGTTAAAATCAAGGTATATTCTTACAGAAACAGATTCTATTAAGTAAATAAACTTATTAGCGTACAATTACTTGAAACTTCACTTTTTAGTTTAACTGATAAACATACATTTTCCGTGAGAATGTTCACTTAAATATCATGACACTAAACTTAATGTGCTCATGAAAAACAACTTTCTTGCGACGTTAACAGCCACGGCAGCATGGCTAACTCAAGCAACAAAAACTACGAAACTGATTCGTTTTATCTTTAGAGAACCAACAACGCATTAGGAACTAATCCTGGGCCCATAACCTATTGAAAGCGTTTAGGAAAAATTATAGATTGTGATAATTCTTCAATTCTTACAACAAAACAAAACACAGAAACTATTCACAAAAACAAAGATTCTCTTGAGTTGCTTTAGTTAACAAGATTACCACCAGAGTGAAACAAAGTACAGCCTGGGTATTTAGGCGCGAATTACAATATTCTGACAATAGTCGATATCAAAAATACAAACTATCTCTACGGAAAGCATAAGACAGTTAGCTATGATCCGTTGTACTACGTGCTCGTACTTAGAAGGGAAATTTAAAGCCTGGAAACCAATAAAAGAACAGACACTGGTGAACATGTACCGTTAGAGTTTGGAAAAGTGTGCGTGAAACTTCATTTTCGACGCTGCTCAACATGAACTGTCCCTACCAAAGATACTACGTCAACAGGATTGGAACAGGAATATATTCGAACTATCACGGCGTTCCCTATCAACGCGGGTACGGGATAGGAGGTTTATTCAGCGGACTTTTCAAGATCGTCGCACCGTTGCTGAGAAGCGGCGCTAAAGCCATTGGAATACAGGCACTTCATACGGGTATCGACGTGCTTTCCGAAGTCTCCAATCAGCGTCCTCCTTTCAAAGAGGCTCTACGGCACCGTATTGACGAGGCTGGAACAAACCTGAAACGCAAGGCAGAGCAGAAGATCGACACACTGATGACTGGATCAGGCTATAAAGGGCGTCGTAAGAAGCACGCACGTCAGTCTTCTGTCGTTTCCCGACGTAAAATGGTCAAGAAAAAAGTGGTAGATATTGTCAGTTGAAATGTAGTTTCTACACACCCAGTCCTACGAGTTTTCCAGCAGTGAACTCGAACTCTTTTCCGTCCCACCCATACAAAATAGTCTTTAAACTGGGAGATGGCTACAGTACAAACCTGTCTCTTCCATCACCGATAATTCGCCCATCAAATTTACAGTTACCGGATAAGGCGAGTTCTATATCGATCTTTCACAGACTATGCTCTATCTTAGAGCGGCCATCATGAAACCCGATGGTGGCGCTTTCACAGAGGTGGATCAATTCGCTCCCGTCAACAACTGTTTGCATTCGCTATTCATACAGGTGGATGTTTTTTTTTTAAACTATTTTCACTGCCCAGCAACACGTGTGCTTATAGATCGTACATTGAGACGCGGCTCAATTACAACAGTGAGGCCAAAGAACACATTTGACTTGTGGTCTGTGGTTCGCAGACAGCCCCAGAAATTTGAGGAGGCTAACGCTGGCAACAAGGGATTTGACGCCCATCATCGTCTCACCGCAAAAAGTGAGAGGGTGTATCTTTTGGGTTATCTACACGGTGACGTGTTTAAACAAGTGAAATACTTTTTGAACGGCTCCGAATTCAGAGTCAAGTTGGTCGGTTCCAGAGACTGGTTTATTCTTATGGCATTCCCTGAACTCCCTCACTTTAAGGTTCACATCGCTGAAGCCAACCTTCTAGTGCGACGTGTCAAATAGCACCTTCTATACTGTTGGCACATGCCAAGGCATTAAACGTCACTCCCGTAAAGTATCCCTTCCCCTGTGTGGAAGTAGAAACACTCACTATTCCTATGGGTGTTCAAGGGAAATCACTGGACAACGTATTCACCGGACAGTTACCCAAACGATGCATCGTGGGATTTGTATCAAACGCAACGTTCAACGCAGACGCCACCAAGAACCCGTTTAACTTCCAAACCTACGGCATGAACCATTCCTCGCTGTGCGTAAACGGGGAAAATGTGCCGTCAAAACAGTTACAGCCCGATTTTTCAAACGGCAACTATGTCATGTTCAATCATACACTGTTTTCTGGGATGGGTATCCATTTCATGAACAAAGGCAGCGACATCACACGGGAAGCCTTCCCTAACTGATACCACCTCATGGCTTTCGATCTCATAACAAATCTGTCTGCCCACATGGCATCACATTGGAATTTGACGAGGCATGGCTCTCTGAGCATCAAAGTGATCTTCACCAGAGCTCTCACCGAAACCGGTAACTGAATCGAGTACAACATCATCGCCATTGACAAAGACAGAAACGTCGTGCCCGATTATGGGAGTTAATATAAATAGCTTCCTGCCCCTTACACTCGTCATTTAAATCATGGACGTCATTGTGTATTTCCAGTGCTTCATCGACGACAGCAAACAATTTATCATCAAGGAACTAAGTGTTTTATCTATATGCAGTACATTACTTCAACATTGGGTGTTAAAAGCCCCATACGCTATCGAGGAACTTTCAGCTGCCGCGAAAAAGCAAGCCGACTATATCGTCAACAAACTGCACGGTATTCCCTGAGGTAGTGGTGATGTGGATTACATCCTGATCGAATCCCTCATCTCCCCTGCCACAACGCGTGAAGAAACCGTATACGTCAAGAAGGCATAAAAGAAAAATTTCTAGTCAAATACACAACTACACCCGTCGTATAGCTGTACGACAGAGGTTGTTCGTCACTGAAAACACTTAAATTGGACCGCACCATGTGCATTGCACATTGTTCTGTATGGAATTTCTGTTTGGCCTCCATCGTTTGGTGATTTCAAGATTGAATGATTGAAGATGGACACGGACACCATAAGACGTGCTCTGAAAGCAAACCCGTGATTCCATTTTGTACGGTCGGGTGTTTTTCCTGCTGATCAACGACCCACAAGAATTGCGCTACCTGCCGCTCTCGTCGTCAACACTGATCCACGACCAAGCCTGGGACACATTGGGTCGCCATCTTTATTGACAAGAACGGCGTGGGAGAATATTTTGACAGTTATGGTTTTACACCCCGTATAAAGTCACATCTGGCATTTATACGAAAAAACACTTCCCGCAAGTCTCACAGCAACCTACAACTTCAAAGCATCACCTCAGACTTTTGCGGCCATTACTGTCTCATGCACCTTCTCTATCGCACCCAGAACATTCCGATGAAAGCTTTCCTAACACTATTCTTGCCCACCAATCATATAGGCAATGACGCTAAGGTGGTGAGGTATTACAACACATTTTTAAAGACTGTAGGGTCCTGCCGCCCCTCAAGAGGTTGCATACAATCAGTGTGTGCCTATAAAAGGTGCGTCCGGGTGGCGTGCCGACCATAACCGTGACAGTCGTTGAAGTGAATAAACATCATGGAAGGTCAAGACGTTTGCGCCCGCAAAGCAAAGCCGGTGAAGCCGCTCGCCATCACCAGTATTCTCAACACTTTTTTTCCGCTGGAAAAAGTCGACACCAAGCGATTGATCGTTGGCATAAGTGTCAATAACAACTTTACGCCCTATGTCCAGCTAGAAAAATGTGGAGGGAACTGTGCGGTGTTTATCCTTACAGAGTGGCAAGAACTGGGCAGAAACAGGTCGGTCATATCAAAGTTTTTCAGCAACAGGCAACCTCCTCTGAAGATTAGTCTGTCTAATCATGAAATCTCTCTGAGACGCATGCGCGGTGACCGTATGGTTGTCATCAGAGAGAAACAAGACGCCGGAATCAAACGGGTCGCCTGTCTAGCACCTAGTTGGGCGTCTTTGTGATGTGTGAGACCTCATCGACGTTGCCGTCGACCGACGGGACATGTGATCAATACCCGTCGCACGCTATTGAAACGATTTGATCGTCACACTCGTCGTGGATGTATGCGACACGCTAACAGAATCAGCTGATGTCATCGATCTCGAACAGCCTACGGTGGAAACGCACATCAAAAACTTGGATCTTATCAATGCTACCTACTATACACGTCAAGTTGTCGGTTTGGACTATTACATGTTGGAATGTGAACTAAAAACAATTTTACTAGCTCATCTAAGAGACACTGTAGAAAAACGTATGAACGAATATATGCGGAATTCCTGTAAAAGTGTATAATAAATATTATGTATGATGTCTGTGAAACCTTTAATGTTTAATAAATATATGTTTTGTAATATCGTGTTTTATTCACACAAAACCTTTCTGTCTCCCTTACACGAGATACAAGTCTCGACTTGTCAAACTGTCACCAAACATGAACTGGGTTAATGACCTAGCTGGGAAAACCCATTGCGACATCATTCAAGGTCACGATCTATTCTTGTCCCGACTTCTCTTGTTGACCCGCCAAACTGGCGCCAGGGAAAACCCATTGCAACATCACTCAAGGTCGTGTCCTATTTCTGTCTTGTCGACACGCCAAACTGGCACCTGTCATTAGGGAAAACCCATTACCACATAAGGGGTTGCGACACATGCCTTGAAGTAGGGGTAAGTGAGGGGGGAAGTGAAAGGGGGTCTCAAGGCAGGGAGAACCATTTATCATACTCTACCCCAAACGATCGTCAGGAGAGGTTCGTGCTGTTTGTTCCGGGAAGTGAAAGGTAGTCCAACAGATTCTTGTGACAGGGAGCCAATGTTCATTCTACGTCACGCTGCCATCAGAAGTGATTCGTGCTCCGTGTGCCTTCTGATGATGAGGGAGGAACGCCCGACGCCGTGGACCGCATGCCAANCTTACGCACTCTGCACCCGGTCAGTTTTTCAGCTTCCAGACAAAGTGGATGCTCACTAGTGATGCCACCCAGCACTGTGGTGTCACATGCCAATAAAAAAACTCCAACACCTCCCCCGTCCTAATCCTAACCAATGAATAAAAACCTTTGATCACAAATAAAATAGCAAAGAGTATACATAAAAACAAATTTAAAAAAAAGCTATGAGTATACATAAAAATACAAGTACCAACATGTTTGGAACAAGAACCAACACTGAAAAGAGGTCAGGAGTAGTGGAGGGGGGTTGGGAGGGGGTAAGGATGGGGGAGGTGGAAACCAACAGCCAATCAGAGAACGAGGAGGCGTGGTCACGTGACCCAATTCAGCCAATGAGGGTGCTGTACCCATAGGGCCACCTCAAGGTTACTATACAGAGGTTGCCTAGTTCCCATGTAACAATACAAGGGTTGTATTTTACAAACGAAGCCCCATCCAAACCGATGCTGCATAGACTATCGTCCATTTCATACTATCCACTCCAAGAAACGTCGACATTTATTCAAATCGCCTACAATAGTATTCTTCACTATTGTAGTTCTATGTAACCTCAAGCAATATACAAACAATATCATTCAATATAAATTCACTATCAACTCTCTACAATGTAAACTGTTCATATAAGTACCCTCTGGATAAACTGGCTTGCACAGCCTAGTAACCTGGCTGACTTCAAACCGTCCTAAATCGAGTAGCGGGGCAACTTTTCCTTGGTGTATCAGCACTTGATGTTCTGACCGGCCCGGTTTAGACATATCTGATTGGCGATTTTCTGCACACCTGGCTAAGAGTGCACGCGGACATGGCTGCCCTCTTTCGTATGGTTTGAGCAACCATCACCTGATCTCTGACGTCAGCAGCCAAGCATTTAAAAAAGATTTTTTACAACAAACCAGAGTATCGTCTATACGAAGTGGGATGACCAATCAGCGACCTACAAGAATGATGGCCTACGTGAGGAAGATGGCGTGATCCTCCAAAATGTGACGTCACCAGCTTAGTTTGGACTAATTCCCCCCTATCATACCTACGCAGTAAGACAACTATATACTGTAATATGAAAGTGTGGAAGAAATAATCAGACTGTTGAATTCGGCACCATCGAGGATGGACCTCTGTAATATTTAATTATAATGTACTTCTGAACTCGACGTCATAATGGACGGACTGCGTTTATTATTCTATATCGTCAGGAGACAACTTCCAATAATATGGACTCTGTGAAGAAAAGTTATAATACTCTGTAAATTTTTATAGTTTTTCGTAGAAGTTTGAATTATGGAACTTTAACTATTTAATTTAATATTGTTATAGTCGAGATAGGTTGATATTTGTTTATTAAGTATGGGCATTATTTAATACTATTTAAAACTAAAAGTAACTTCAGTTTCGTGTCGCCACTTAAGGGCTTGTTTCTTACAGATGTTTGTAAATACTCAATAAATGCTGTTCTAGCTTAACGAAATGTTAATTGAAATATATTAAAATTATCTATCTTAATAATCTAGATATATTGACTATCCGTATTATCCTAACTTTTGTTGTTGTATATTTAAAATCATTTATATACATTCCAATATTATGTGTAACGTAAATTTGGCTATTCCTCGCATATATTTATATTTGAAATGTAGCAAACTTCTAAATGTTCTTTAACTTAGTATCAATTGTTAGACTTTGTTCATTATTTGAATGATGCCGATTCAAGTAGTCCCGCGTGAGTTTACATTAGGTTTGAGGTGTGAAACTCTCGTGTTAGTTAAAGTAATGTGTGTAGTATAAATGTATGTCATAGTACTTGAAGGTACTCTCGTTTTGTGTAAAATTTGAATACTCTCGTGATATTTAAAGTAAAAGTATGGAATTTAAAAATATAACTTTACATTGGAAGAGTATATGTTCTCGTAACGCTTTTGTAACAGTTTAGAATGGCTCTTCTAGCTTTTATTTTTCTTGAATAAATTTGGTTATTAATTGTTTTAATAGCTTTATTGGTATAAAGCTAACCTGGTCTAATTGAATTAATCTTTTTTTTTAGCAATAATGTAATCAACTATGTTTTTCTTCGTTCTACTAGATAAGTTAAGGCCACTTAAATTAATGTCCGTTATTTTTGAATGAATTAAATTACTCTTTACATTTAACTCTTGCTGATGCTATTTTCTCATTATTATTATTATGTTAGCTTATTCCCGCTTATCTTTGTAGTATTTTCTTTAGTGGCCTATTGCTACGAGGTAAAGAGAAAGAGAGGATGTAACACCCGTAAGTTGGTGACCTGGCGGTCTAGGGGTAAGGTGTCGGACTTCTATGCTGGGGTCCGGGGTTCAATCCTTGGTCCCGGCACAGATTTATATTATTACTAAACCCTTCCTTCACCTCTGACAAGACATCTGGTTAATGTGGGGAATGCCAGGCCTCCACCGTGGTTCGGAAGCCACGTTAAACTGTAGGTTTATACCTTTCCTATATCCTAGTTGTTCTGTTGAAAGCTTGTTCTTGCCTCGTTGTTTGTTCTCTTGTTCATTACACATATTAACCATTTGGTTACCTGAAGCGTACTGATTTTGGTTATAATCACTGGTTAATAAAGAAGAAATTTTGATGCCAGGTTATTCAAGGTTTATTAATTGGTGACTGAAATCTTTGTTAAACATAACAAGCTTACAGGTTGACGTTACAGTTACAAAAATGATCCAAAAGCAACTACCTCTAATAGAAGTGTTTTGCTAGAGGTGCGAGGCTGACCTGAACTGAACTACGGAACTGGGTGTTAAAAAAAGTAAGTTTCTGTAGAACTAAGCTGCCACTCACAAGACCACGTGACCTGCCCTTTAGCACCACACTTGGCAGGCTCAGAGCTCAACAGCGAGGCTGACAGTAGAGTGACGTCATACTCTACAAGGTCCTCCATTTCATCTCACAATCACCCTACCATTACACATTAGCGTAAGTGCGTATAACCTGAACGGGTAGTAAGACGTGGTGCTAATAATAATAATAATAATAATAATAATAATAATAATAATAATAATAACACCCGTAAGCAATGTGTACACGCCACATCTCACTGCTGTGACGTCACGTGTAGCCCGGCGCCTAAACAAGCCATTAACAGCATCTACTATTCTTACTTATTTACTGCGTATTATTAATTTGTAATTATATAATAATATACGTACTTCTACACACAGCTTTCCTAGTGCGCTTTACTCTTTTCGTAAATTTTTTATTTTGTTTACATTATTATTAAACACGATGAAATATAGAATGTTAATTTTTAGTTACAGATCAAAGTTTGTACGCAAATTTTTATCGCTCTCAGAGTACAGGTAATATCTATCGCATAGCGAGTTTGAAAAAATTAAGATAATTGACAAAGATAATGTTAAACTGAATTAATTGTATTATTTAGATAATATTCATAATGATTTACATTATTTTTATAAATCAAGACATTACAGATATGCAGACTCTATCAGCTTAATTTATAAGTATCTGATAACAGTTGTATCAGTTTTAAAATATGATTTGTTTATACTTATAAAAAAAATTCTAATCTTTCTTTTAGAAAATAAAATTATTTACAAACAGTATCAGTGTGTGTATATACATATATATACACACATATATATATACATATATACACACACACACACACTCTCTCTCTCTCTCTACAGAGGCGGCAAGTAAGAAATCAAGTTAATAATTTTTCTAAACATTTGTCTCTGATATCTAATTTACCGAAATTCTCTTTCTTTTTTCCAGATAGAATCAAATAAACGTAATTTTATTTTGTAATGCATAATAAATATACAACGAATATACATATCGCAATGTATTAGACCGTACCAAATGTTGTTGTTAAATGATATATATTAATAGTATTCGTCTATCAGTCTATGCAATTAAATTATATTAACAAATAATAATGGGAAATGGTAAATACTAACACTGAAAATAGTTTTGTTCTATAAGAAAATCCAGATATAGATTTTTGGTAGTTTTAAAATTAGTGCTAAAAACAAGTTTCTAAAGACAGTTACTTACTTTTTGTTATGTAATGATCTTCTTGAATTTCTTATAGGTTTTCCTTTGTTCGTCTGAATTGTACCCTCTTTTAGTCCTTTTCAAGACCGGTGTACTGTTCAAAAACTTCATTCTAATTAATGTCCTTTGGCAAATAAATGCTCTGACAACTTCTTTAAGAATTCCTGTATAAGTTTTTGTTCGATTAATAACTAAATTCGATACTACGCCACGTCCTTTTCTTAGTGTTTCTCCGTGATGTTTACGAAATTCTTCCTCTAGTTCCCTTGATTGCTTAATTCAGACGGCCGACAGCATTTCCAGCCCTCCAAAAGAGAGGTATTTTATCCAGATACTTGCCAGTGGCTCTCCTAAAGTTGTCGTAATTCCATCTGTGAAGAAGGGAAACTATTTTCCTGATTTTTTTGCTATCCAACCGGCCAAGTACTACAGAGCAGAACTCTCAAGATCAGTTAAACTTTCTTTTTCTTCCATTTGCTTAAGCAAAAATTCACCTGACACTTCGTCTTCTTCTTTGTTTGTTCCTCCTCCTGTGTTTGCTAAAGATTGAATGGAAATTCCAAAGTCTTTCAACACTTTTCCCAAAACATATTCACCATCATCTGAACGTTCAGGATTTGTATATTTTGGCACCATTCCAGGATTTTTCCCGAGGATGATCATTTTAATGCGATACAATGCACTCAAAGGAGTAGTATGATCATTCAGTCTTCTACGAGTCCGAATCTGAGAAAATAAATTTTCCAGAGAATCCTGATTAATTATATGAGTAAGGATGTATTGAATATTGTGTTTATCTTTTACGTCGCTGATCAATGACTGCAGAAATTTAACATACATTATGCATCCTTTCTGGAAAAGTTGCAAACAATTTAGAAAAACTTGAGGATTTTTTTTTATCAACACATCTCAGCGTTTTCTTAAGCTCTACCATTCTAGTCAGCATTTGATCTTGAGCGCTCAGGTCTTGACCGTAAGGCTTCCTAGAAAAGCTGCCTATATTCTCAGGAACAAAGCTATTCATTATATGAAACCAGTGATCACATACTTCAATAACTTCAGGCAATGTTTCTGCGTCTGTGTTACTTTTCATCTCATTAAATCTAAGCTCTGACGCCGTTCTGTGTGAAAGAAGTTGTTTCGCTTTCCTTACATTCTGCCTCCTAATTTTTTCAACATTTAGATGACTTTAATCGATTGTTAAACTTTTCAAATCTTTAGTTGTCTCAAGTCGGATCAGTTCAAATAAAGGACTTTTATTACATATTCTTCCATCACCTAAATGAAAGCCAGTGTCTAAAAGTCAATTCCTTATTAGCTTAAATACATGTGATGCATCAGCAAAGCAATAAATATTCTCTTCTTGTGAGCCTGGATAAGAAAAGAACGTTTTATCAATGGAGATACCCACCAGTTCATTCCATAAACCTAAATTTTTTCCTCCTAAGTGACTCACACAGGCTTTTACGTTGTATCCAATTTCATACAATTTAGCTGTAAGGGAATAAAGAATATTCTTTGTCATTTTTATGTCAACATCTACCTAAATAGGCTGCTTCAATTATGAAAATAAGCCACGTGCATTTGTGAAAAAGGTCCAACAATTTCATCACATTTCACGTCATATTCCAGAGTGTCCTTCACTTTAACTTCGTCAAATTGTAAGACGAGTCGTTCAGTGTCATTCAACAAAGTCCGTGAAACCTCCAAAAACTGGAAAACATTTTCAAGAACGCCTTGCCTCATATCAAATATAGAAGCCCACTTCTGCAAAGTTGAAATACCAGGTAAAGGGATTTTCAATTTGTTTTTTTAAGAAGAGGTAACAACGCTTACTGAAATATTTTAAAGTAAATGCTATAGATATTTATTCATTTGTCCATTTTACTTTTTTCTTCAGTCCCAAAATTATGTCAATTTGATTCTGAGTAAAGTTATTCCTTAGTATATTTCTAGCATAGGCTTATGAAGAAATAATGGTTTTCTTTTTATATTTCAAATTGAGATTTTCTTTCTGCAATGTAAAGTTGCTGTTTTTTTTAAATATTAACTAAAAAGTATCAGTAATCGTTCTCAACCCATAAGTTAATGTCGGTATGGTAATGTAAGTCTTAAAACTTAGAGATTTACTAGGAAGTCTTATCTGATAAGTAATCGTAAAGTATCCAAGTATCAGCCTCTTGGACCCATCCATTCGACAAGAAACAATAAAATTACTTTCACTGCATCTACGAGAAACCGATAACGACATGTCTTATCTTCACAGCCAGGAACACACTATTTGTTGGCACCCAACATTAAATTAAATGTTCAATTTCCCACCTTTAAAAACATATTGTTAAAATAATATAACCCTAAGTCTTCATTTCTTAGAGTATAAATTAGCAGTTTGAAATTTTGTTGTTTAACGAAGCCAGTCAATTTGAATAAAGAAACTCCAATGATTTGTAAGGTACCCTTTTATTATTCTTTTAAAAGTAACACCAATAAGTATTTCTTTTTTTGGATATATATGAACATAGTGATAGTGCTGCTCTCTATCTCTAGTAAACACAAAATGAGTTACGGAAAAGTGCTGCTCTCTAGTAAACAGAATGAGTTAAGGATAGTTTCTGCTACTACCATCTATCAGACAAGTAGTGCCACAATTAAATTGATACAATTCAGGATTTTGTGGGTATAATGCAAATCTTTCTAGTGGATGCAATTCAGACTTTTTATTTGTGGTGCTTGTTTAAGAAAATGTCTAAATGGAGACCATTCAGAATGGATACAATTCAGGATTTTGTGGACATTATGAAAATGGATACAAATCACTTTTTATTTGTAATGCGTTTAAGAAAATATCTGAATGGAGACCATTCAGAATGGATACAATTCAGGAGTTTGTGGGTATTATGATAATGGATACAAATCAGACTTTTTATTTGTGGTGCTTGTTTAAGAAATGTCTAAATGGATACAATTCAGCTCCCCCCCTCCCCCCAGTCTAACCTAGCGAACCCACTAGTAAGATTAGGAATAAAAGGACATTGGATTAGGTGCTATATTACAACTTATATTATAGCAAATAAAGGACACATCTAAATGATATTAACAAATTGAGATTGTAGAATTAGGTCCCCGAGATACATTCTAGGTATCGGGATAGTTTAGGAAAATGAATAAATGAATATATTGCCACCATCTGTTATGTATGTGAGTGTTGAGGTCACCTTATAACCGCGAATATAATAGGGTCACTTCACAGTCGTTATGTCGCAAACACTTACGCTACACTCCACTCGTTTGTCTGTGCTATGGTGGCTGCACACTTGTTTACAATGCTCTCTGGCACACAACAAGACTTGTATTTTTTATATATATATACGCACACACACACACGCACACACGCACACACACACACACACAGGTATACTACAGCTTCATACCCGAGTAACAAGAGGATTGGTTGGCCATCCGTCATAAATTGAGACCTTGTAAAGGAAGTTGTGTTCCCTAAACAAAGAAGTATATTTTGGAAGATCTTGACATCAACTTACATTGTTGTAGTTTGGTTGTGAAGCTATGCCTTTCACCCTCCCACCCACCATCCCCCAAAACAGGTTTTAGAATTGAATTTGACAGGGCCAAGGCCCAAGGAACTTGAGATGATTTTTAAAAAGTTATTTGTGAACTCAAATTATATCAGTAAGTTTTAAAATAGGGCCTATTTTAGTTAGATTGATTAAAATATAAATTTAAAGATAGCTAAATATGAAACTAATGTCCTTAAAAAAATCCTATAAGTCTACTATATTTTAAATGTCATTTGTGAATTACAATGTTAGGTCTACTAAGATTTGTTTAATCATATGCTGTTTATTGTATTACAGCAAGTATGTGAAGATTTGTATGGTGCCAGCCAAACTACAGCTGGCGACATCATCCATAGAGTGTCTCGCTTGTTTGTGGACAAATTCCCTGAGTTTGTTGAGCGTTCAACAACCGAAGCAGAGTGTCACTTAGCTATGCGATGGTACCACGATGTTAGAGGTTTCCCTGGTGTTGTGTGCTGTGTTGAAGGTACACACATTCAAATTAATAATCCTGGGGACTGTAATGCTGACATTTATCGCAATAGGCATGGTAACCTACACACGAATATCCAGGTAGACTATTCAATATTAACAGCTTAAATTAACTTTGAATGTGTTTGAAATAAGCCCTAATAATTTTAAAGAATAAGTATTGTCTGCCCTAAGAGATTCTGTCACAAATATAGTAGGCTATACCCTGGTAGTCAATTTTAAATAAATACACAACATTTTGACTACCTAACCATTTGAAATTGGCATATTTCCTTGGCTGGTACCAATCTTTTTTAGTTTTGAGTTCTACACATACATACTAATTACGCTAATGTGCTAAGGATGAGTACAATTAATTTATTAGAAGTGTACCTGCATTTGTGTTGAGAGAGAGTATACATACATTTAGTAAAAACCCCACATAGTACACCTGACTGAGATTCAAACCTCTTATCTCCCTTACATATAAAAAAAAAGTTGGTAAATTTTGAAGGAAGCGGCATAGGAGTGGGAAACTATTAAGGAAAAAATCACCTCCAATGTAACTGGTTGAGATTCAAACTTCAACCTTCTCATCCACAACTACCAAATACAATTATTTTAATGCATTAGATCACTGCCACTGCTGTGGGTACATATATTACTTCAAAAATATATTAGCTATTTGCTAGAACGTTTTTTAAGTTAAGAGACGAGACTAAAACAAATTCATTGAGACCGTGATAAAAAAAAACATTCTCCTAATTTTACTTTAACCATTCAAATAAGATTTTTATTATATATCCATAGTACAATAAAATGGTGTGAATATATGTCATTTGACTAACCAACGTTTTAATTTGCTTTAAATTATTGCAAAAAAGTAATGTGGAAGTGTTGGTATAATACACATTTTACAGAGTAAGTTGTTTTTTATTTGTTCTAGTTGTCTGTGGGAGCCAATATGTCTATAGTGGACATCCTCTGCAGGAGGGGCGGAAGCTTCCATAATGCCACAATATTAGAAGCAAGCGACCTTCATGTAGTGTTTGAAGAGGGACAAATCCATCAGGGATTACTTTTGGGAGACAGCGGGTATCCTTGTCTTCTGTGTTTTTTCACCCCAATACTAGATCCTCACACTATGGCAGAGAGACGGTACACCGAGATCCAAATAAGAACCCGCAACTGTGTTGAACGCACCATCGGTGTCTGGAAACGTAGATTTAGATGCCTGACCAACACCTTGGAGACCACTCTCGCTCACACTTCAGCCATCATAACTGTGACTAGTGTCCTGCATAACATCGCTAGGCGTGTGAATGATGATTTGCCTGAGGATGAATTCCCATGGGTTGCAGGTGTAGCGACGCTTTAGTTCACACTAAATACGTCAACTACATTTACAGAGAAATGAGACATGATAGGTTAACACTTGAAAACCTAAGATTAAAATGCATGTTGACATGAGTTTAATGGAGCAAACAAAACAAACAATTACAAAGTAGTGACCAAAGCACAATCCATCATTTCCTATGAAGACCGGCCAAATGGGCCACAATACCAGGTATTACAATGAGTTTAGTAACAGATACACTCATTAAGTGAACTCGGCATGAAGCACCATAGGTCTAATCCCTCACCCAGACTACAAAACTAAGCTGGTTTTATTAACTATCACCTCACTCTTAAAAGAGTTATAACTACACTTTCTAGAGCAAAATACAAAACTAAGGCTTATTTAAGATACTCCTCGATCGGGAAAACTACAAACACAACATAATTGCAATAGTAAATTTGTTTTAACAAACATCTAAAGCATAACGACTGACTAGCAAGGCATATCCAGAACCCACACAACATTTAAGACTAAATAACCTATTTTAAGAGGTGAGAACGATGTGTATTAGTGAAGCTATCACTGAAATGTTAACCGTCTAGTATCGGTTACACAAGTTACAGAGAACTATCTGTCCCAATCATAGAAACATCAGGCTTATATCTTATAGATAGTGGACATTCAGGATTATAGGCCTCTTTACAGTAAAGGCTGCCTTGTTACTGATTAGTATTGCCAGATATCACGAGTTTAACCATACTCAAACATAGGCACAAACTACATTTCCGACAAAGGTTAATGAAAATCAGGGACAGTCATGTGGCCCCAGAAGGGAGTCAAACATGAACATCTAACAGGGCACGGGCCGTGCCAGAGACAAACCCACAAGTTGTGCACCCCAAAAGGTGAACAACAATGTACATAGGTTCCCAAGAACAACTAACAATTACCTAACTAGGTAACATTAATGGGCCTTGACAAACCTAAATTCCTCCTTTCCTATCAGGTGGCACTGCAGACCGGAACATGGTCATATGGGCCAGGGAGTGAGACACACTCCAATGAAACTACTGGTCTAAAGGGCTGGATAGAAAAAACAGGAGATATGAAAGATACCTCAAGACGTGGTCAACATGACTTTGACTATCAAGACCTAACCTAATTTTATATATAATGCAGTCAACAAACTTTAGAGTGACAAACACTCATAACTTGTAAGAATAATCCTAACTAAATTACATGACTCCGAACGTTGAGTCTTTGGCTCCTTCAAATGTAAATAAAACTTTATAGTTTACGAAAAGTTTTTCCATTTAGCTGGTGAGTCTGTCGGCACCATCATCGTGACCCCAATATTTTCTAGGTTGCTGTACTGTTGAATGGAGACACGATACATCAGTAGTTGAACACAAGATTGTAACTGTGTTTGTTCCCAGCGGACCCAGGTGTTTTATACAAGTTAAACTGATGAACCAGGGATGTGGGGGTAGAAAAACTTCTCAAGGCTTGGTAGAACACGTAAGCGCCAGGCAATGACGTACATGTCCGAGCAACTCCTCCCACGGAGCCAATCTCGCCAGTTAATGTTCCCAAGGTGTGGTATGTAACAAATTATGTTATAACAGTAATATATATATATATATATATATTAAGATATCCATATATATTTTATTATGAGAACTCATTTTCTCTACCTGGTGTAGTTTGTACGGGTAAGGACTGTTGAGCCCGCTACACAGGTGATGTTGAGTTTCATGTTGCATCTGCTCGTGAAAACCAACAAGGTCACCTCATTCGCTAGGCATTCATCTGCACTCATTTCACAAACTAACAAATTAATGATGATGATTATGCTGATAATAATAATACAAATTTTAAGGTGTCTGGAATCCAGAATCATAGTCGGACTTTGTGCACCTAAAATGCAGCTTGAAACCAAATACAGGATGTAACGATCTTACAAACGAGTACGAGTTCAACCAATTCAACGCCAAGTAATATGGGGCTACACTCACCCACCACCTGCCTGTTGAACGGGCCCGCTTTCCGATCGCCTTGGACACGCACGCACTCAAGAAAACCCAACGGACACTGAGAGTGGGGCCGCTGCCTTCACTTCGACTGTGATTAAGGCCCCGCCCACCAAGAAGAAATCGTCGAACTTGACTTGAGCTGTTTCCGGTTCTCCTAAAATTAAATGCTATCAGCGCTATCTTTAAAACCCCAGAGCTGCCATTTTCTCCCACCTGAGCGCTGCTCGTTTCCTTTCGTTCATTTATTCCTTCCCTCATTTCCCCCTCTCTGAGGTCAGAATCGACGCTCACCAATCGTATAAAAAGGACTGTATGCTTCTAATCTCTACTAACTATACCACAGGCTCATTAAGGTGAGGGTGTTCTCCGACGTCTCTTCTGGGGTTACTTATTCTTTGAAATTCCTTTTGGCATTATTATGGGGGGGAACTGTTTTCTAAATTTACCGTTTAGGCTTAACTTCAAGAGATTTAACTTGGTTCATGACTAATGGGATTTAAGTGGCGTATCCACGGCTTGTCAAAATTTACTTAGATCCTTTTGGTGCACCTTAAGTGCTATCTTCACTCTTACCTTAATCGGTCATACTTGGGGTGCATTCAACCGGGGTGTAAAATAATCTTTATATGAAACTAAACTTTGGTACTTTATTATGCTTTATGTGTTAGGCGTAAACACGTTTTGGTGGCGTTATGTTAGCGCAGGTTAGACTGAAATTGTTATTGAGAGCATTCATTGGAGTTAAATAATGGGGACAGCCATTACGGCGTATCTGACGTTAACTTGGAATTTGGTTGTATCTCTGATTTTTAGGCTGAGAGCATGGCTCTGTATTTAAATTTAAATTATCAGGTTCTTTATGTAAATATTAAATGAGTAGGATTGTCGTCTCTCAGACACCATGTATTGTTGATGTGCCTCGTAGGATTCTTCTAGCCGAAACATTAATAGAATTGGTCCTAAAATTGTATAGTAGGTTAGACTTGAGTTATAAGTCTAGGATATACTTGCAAGCAGATGTTAAGGTTATTAAAATAACAACATATGAGGTTTAACCATAGTTGTATGTATAGGTATTTGAACTTAGTAACGTATAGTGATATAAGGTTTACTAGTTTAGGGTTTGATAAAATGAAACTAAAGCTTCAGCTCATGAAATTTAATCATGTTTATATGTAGTTAAGCTCAGTTACGTAAGGTAATGAAAGTGACGGCCTTGCGGTCTAATAGAGTTAACTTTATTTTGGGCTATCATGCTGAATTGTTACCTATAGCCAGTTAGGGCTTAACTTCATATTGATAATGAGTGGAGAGGTAAATGTATAGCATGTATGTGCTTAGGCTGCTAGGGTTAGTACGAGGACTCTACAAATTAGTATCTCGAAATATTGACATTATAGGCGAACCTCACCAATGAACTTGTAACCAGGTATCCACGGGTCGGATCTCTTGAGTGGACCCTGAACTGAACCTTGACTCTAAATTTAACTTTGTAATCTCTGGGTCATATCTTTAATAGAGTAAATTCCTATTATGAATATTTTCAGCTATTTAGCTATACTTTGACATTGTACTATGTTTGTTGTTTTTGATATAACTAATAAACTTGCCAACATTATTTTCTTGTATCTCTTCTGCTCTCCTGCACGCTACATTTGTTTTAAATAGATGAGGGTGAAAGACGGTACAAGGACAACTACCTAAACTCAAATTAAATGGGTTAGTATCGCATGAAACTGGCCAATTCCATCTGAGTCTAGGTAGGTGCTGTCTTGTGTTTAGTGTCGAGCCTCACTTGAGGTGCACTAAGTCTGACTATGAATCTGGTCCTTAATATATTTTAACCTCAGAGATTATTTTAAACAAAGTAAAAGGATATGCCTCATTGCAGCAAAATTGTGAATTAAAATGTCAAACAAAATGGTATCCAGGAATTCAGCATTTAAAGTAAAAGAAGCGAGCCCGAAAGTCTCTCTTCACTGGTTGAGTTTTGTAAGTAGTTCTTCACCCTTCTCAGAACTCAGAAGGATCGTTCAGAACTTGCATTGGTAGAAGGAATACAAATAAATAACCGGAGGAAGGTGTCTACAATCGGATATGTAGCGATTAGGCCTTTGCTTTGAATAGTTTTTAATAAATTGCCAGGTGACTTTATCCAGTTTTAATTATTTTAGGAACTCCTGGAAATGAACACACTTTCCAATGAATTCACTATCCACATCATCAAGATATGCTTCAACAGCTTTCCTGGAACATTATCTAATACAATAAAGTGGCATCGAAGATAATTTACTAAGAAAGCCAAATCTTAAGTCGAAATTCGAATATGCAGATATTCTGCATGAAAGCTCCACAACCGGTTTATCAATGGTAAAAAAAAGTGTGTTTATCCTGATATCTTGCCTACAGTAAAAAATCATGTAACTGTCTCTGTTGACCTCATCACACTGCAGTCTTCTCATCTTGATTCTTTTTCTTTCATATTTATACTCTTCCCATCCAAATAGAGTTCCCCTTCACATTCATAGTACTCGAATCTATCTTGGGGCCCTTCCACATAACTTATTAGTGAACTATACATCAGGACTACGTCATTAGAATTAGAAGTAATATTTCAAAGACTCTTGCCCACTTTATCAAAACGTTCTAGAATCTCTGTCCAAAATTTTGTTTGTATTCCGGTCTACAACTTATCAAAGTTAGCGCACAAACCTTCAGCCTCAGGTCCTGTTTTCGGTTTTTCGCAATTGTTGTTTGCCATCAGAGCCCTGCATGCATCATGTCTTGCAGACCACCATGTTGCTGACGAAGGCTTTGGCAGCAGTTTAATGCCAGCACGACTTGTTTTAATTTCATCTTGGAGAATTTACCAGCTGTCTGTCAACTCACTGGAGAAAACGTACATCTTCTGCACGAACATAAAATAAGCAGTCATCTTTAAGAGAGATGCAGCAGCTAATGTTCCTACTAGATTCAAAGTATGTGCTGCGCATAGCATGAAAAGTGCCAGGGGATTGTGCGATTTGATCTTGGCTTGTAGTCCCTCAAAAGCAGACGACATGTTAGGGGCGTTGTCATAAGATTGTCTTTTACAGTATTTAATGTCAATTTTATAGTCTGAAAGAACTTACAGTACAGTTATTTATAAATTGTGAGCAATGTGGCCAGTCTGGGATATAAACTTAACAAATATTTCAACAGGGTTGACGGTGACCTGGTGGTTTAGGGGAAAGTTGTCAAGACTTTTGTGCAGGGTGTCCAGGGTTCAATCCCCGGTCCCGGCACAGATTTATCTGATTACCAAACCCTTCCTTCACCTCTGACAAGACATGTATTAATCACAACTTGTAAATATGTGGAATACCAAGCCTCCACCATGGTTCGGATTCCACGTTAAACTGTAGGTCCTCCATTTTCTCTCACAATCACCCTACCATTACACATTAGCGTATAATAATAATAATAATAATAATAACAGGGTTGACACTATCAGAAACCATTAGTAAAATGAATGCAAGTTGATCATCATGAGTAATATCAGCAGTAGTCTCTACAGAAATTGAGCAGTGTATTGATGTACACCCGATGACCTTGATCCCTCATAGTATCTATTCTACCGTCCTGTGTCCAACATTGACGAGTTCCATATTAATCCCTCGCTGCCTTGAGGAATTGTCTCACGAAGGGGAGTGACTCAGTTATGAGAATGAAGGTGTTCTTGACGGCTTTCTCGGCACTGAAAATAAGTGAATGAGGTTGGTAGATTGTTAATCTAATTATAATTGGCCTTTTTTCCTTCTACCAGAGACTCTGTTGATGTTCTCTTCAGCTTGCCTATTCGGTGACACTTATCGACATCACAATCCTCAATATATAAGGCATGTCTTAAACATTCTCAAAACTTCAGTCCTTACATCCCCACCTGGCTTCTCTGCCATTCCATGGACCAGAAAAGTTTCTTTGGCTTTATTATGCAAGATCGTCAAGTATATTCTCTCTAAATATTAATTTCTTGTTTAAATATGAGAAATTGTTTCTCAAGTGAAAATTATTTTTAAATTTCTCAATCCTATTTAGGATTGATCGCACTAGCTTCCTGTATAGAGCAAATAGTTTCATCTCTCCAATATTTACCCGGCACTCAAGACTTAATTACTTCTGGTGGTAAGATATAAAGATAAGATAATTAATTAATTATAATAATGAATGCAATTTTGATATTCACGCCAGAGCTGTTAGACACATGTTCTACTCACTTGCCGTCATGATAGAAATTTAGTCTCTCTTAATATTGTAATATTTCATTATGCTAAAGACTTTATTTCTACCATATATTGCCAAATTAAAGAACAATTATTATACATTATATCCTCTAGTTGATGTATTACTTACTTTTAAACCATTTTATTAATCTTTTCACGTATTTAAGTTGTTTTGACTACTAGTGTATTAACCATTCTCATATGTATTGGCCTAAACAAGAAATTAGAATCAATCATTTGTTTTAATTTAACTAAGAAAAACACATTGTTGTGGTCTGATGTCTTTTTGGAGAACGGTTGAAAGGTCCAATTAAAAAAGGATAATTTACTATATAATAGGTTTCATACTTTCGAGTAGTTATTAAAAGTGAAGTGTAATTCTTCCTTCGTCTTCAGAAATTATTTCTGAAGAAACTATTAAAGCCAGAGATCTAATATCTTATAAGAGCCATTATTTTTGACTGGAATCAACAAGAGATTATCAAGAGGTAAAATAATTCCTATGCATTTCATCTTCTGCCATCCCTCCAAAACTATTAATTGAAACGATACGAATTTTGTAATCTCATCCAGGAAGCATTGGAGGACGATGATTTGCTACTCGTCTGGTTTTCAGTGAAGAGGCAACATTTTGTTTAATTGGAAAGGCGAATCGTCACAATATCCGTATATGGGGTACGGAAAATCCTCATGTAGTTGTGGAAAAACAGCTGAAAGATGATTCTGACACCTTCACAATCCAACAAGATGGGGCTCCACCTCATAGGCACACTTCAGTGCATCGCTACCTGAATGAGGAACTCCCACACCGCTGGATTGGGCGATGTCCTGAAGATGACTCGGTGCTGTTCAGATACCCCCCTAGGTCTCCTGACCTTATGATTTGTGATTTTTTCCTTTGGGGACAGTCATGTTAAATACACTTTTTATGCGACACCATTGCCACCAACATTGAATGAGCTCCGGGACCACAACCCATTACTTTGATGACCATCAATATGGGCCGAACTAGACTACCACATAGACGTGTGTTGTGTGACTAAGGCCAGTCACCCACCAATCTGACAAAAACATTCATATAATAAGACATTTTGTCATATGACCGGCCGAAGAAGAATTTTACACGTTGTTTAAATCAGTTGCTGCACACCAAACTGACTTTGTCATATGACATCATCTGACATTCATATAAAATCGAACATGTGTCCGACAGATATCAGTTCACTTCTGTCCAATGGGTTTTGCTCAGCTGACAAAACCTTACATGAAACAGGCCATCCTATTATTACTAAGTAAAATTATTATTTGTTTTTTGCTTACATTAATCTTATGAGCAATCTTTAGTTTGCTGTGATGCTTTGTATATAGTTTGTGTCAAACTTCCTAATCTTGTATTCAATTAATAAACGAAGAAAATCAAAAGTTTCTACACTTGTGCGGGTGAAATTTTTAAACTTCTTTTCATCTTCTCTCAATTTATTTTAAAACACTAAAATGTATATTTTTTTGTACAAATGATGCACCCAAAACTTTCTTTATCTGGCCTCCTCTTCTTTCAATATCAGTAAAGAACACCCACTTAAAAGTAAAAGATCTATATCATCTTCATGTGATGCCATGACAGTGCCTGGGCTTGAATTTTGTCCGGCTTTTTGTCACATCATCGTCGCTAACTGGGTCTAACAATTTGTTAAATGACATTTTGCTATATGATATCATGAGAAATTTTGTCAGATTGGTGGGCGACCGGCCTAAAGGAGGAGTATCGAACATTTGTAATGGTTTAACTAAAACGTGAATATTTTCCATTTCTTATCAATATCATTCATTATTTTATGTGTAATACTTTATGAAATACAGTTTTTAAAAACCCAATGAATCATTTCTAATAACCCTGTATATGTATAAATGCGATGACTAAACACAAGCTGACCTTCGGAAGGAACTGAGAATCAACATATTAATGTCGCTGAAAAAAATAATTATAAATAGGATCTACGAAACAGGAGAATGACCCAAGGACTTACAAGGCATAAATATGGTGGCTCTAAAGAAGAATAAACAAGCCAATAAATGCAGTGACCACAAGACAATCAGCCTCGTCTCTCATGCGGGGAAGATTGTGGCAAGAATACTCAACAGGCGACTGGAACATAAAATAAAAAGTGGGATGGAAGAAGACAAATTTGGATTCAAAAAAGTAAAAGGAATCAGAGATGCCATCGGGATGCTAAGAATAATTTCAGAGTATGTTCTGTAAGTCAAGGAAAAGGTATGCATTGTTTTTATTGACTGGAAAAAGGCATTCGATAGAGTAAAGTGGAAGAAACTGATGGAAATACTCAATAAGCTTGGCATCAACTGGTGGGTCAGAAGGTTGAATGCAAACCTGTGCCCGAGACAGTGAGTGAAGGTGAGGTTGAATGATGAAGAGACCAACAGCGTAGAGATAGGAAGAGGAGTGAGGCAGTGATGCTGTTTGTCACTCAGTATATTCAACTTATATGGGGAGTGACTTGTCAGAAAAACCCTGGAAGCGTTATGTAATTTTCTGAATCATACTTGTGCTGCAAATAGTAGTGCACAATTTGTTTAAACTAATTCTTAAGTTAATCTAGCGCTTGTTAATTGTAGTTCATTGTGTTAGTACGCCTAAAAGTTTGACACTGCTCACAATTCACGTTCGTGTTAGTACGCTTAAAAGATTGACACTGCTCACAATTCACGTTCATCACAGATCATCAGTCTCCTGAAGGTCCTTCCTAGTGTTGCCCAATGAACACTTCACTATCCCCCTCCCCTGTCTAAAAGGCGAATATGTGAGCCTTCTTGGGGGTTGCTTCTTCCTTTGCTGCTGAACGTGCCCTTCAGGGATTTCCTCATTCTGCCCCCTAGAGGTGGCCTTGATAGGATGGGCCTGCACTCGTTTGAGTCTGGCGAAGTTTCTTGGGTCCTTCTAATGTCTCCAGCTCTTACCTCTTTATCAACAGTAGGTGGTAGAGCACTCGTTCTCACTGCCACTAGGTAGCGGGGGTTCCGCCATTCACATCCTCTAACCGCCCGGGCAAGACAGAATGGTTGGTAGACACATCATCAAGGCTGTTCCTTTTATTTGATAATCTGGAAGGTGTTATTTGGTTCAAATGTCTCATGACACTCCCTTTTACCCGAGTTCTTTATTTGTCTCTCTTGCTGAACACTCACTTTGCTTTGGACTTGTGTTAGTAGTAGTTCTCTGTTGTCCACATTCTTAGCCCTATTGTTGATTATATCTAATCGAGTGCGCAGAGTCCTACATAACATAAGCTTTACTGAGGCTTCTCTAGTTGTGATGTGTGGGGTGTTTCGGTAGGTTAGTAGAAATTCCTTCATTGTGGTGGATAAATCGACTCCTTCAAATTTAGCTTTGCGTAAGCATTGTTTTATCTGACACACTCCATTTTCAACTTGCCCATTGGTTGTGGAATGATATGGGGCCCCAACCCTAAATTCTATGCCGTTTCTTGAACAAAATTCACTGAATTCTGTAGACCTTATTAGATGACTGCCATTATCGGATATTAGAACCTCTGGATATCGAAATCGAGAAAAGATTGTAGTTAGGGCACAAATTGTTGCCATAGTCAACTTCATTGAACATACATCAAGCCATTTACTGTGAGCATCAACTACAAGTAAGTAACTTATCCGATCTATAGCTCCAAGGAAGTCAATGTGGATTCGACTCCAAGGCGTTGCCAGCCACTTTCATGGAATCAGACGACTTTTCTGAGGTGATTGCTGAACTACCCGACATATGTGGCATCCCAAGACGTAGTTCCCGATGTCTTTGTTCATGCGGGGCCACCATAAGTAATTCTTAGCTGATAACTTAAATCTTGACCACTACTAAGTGCCCAACATGTAGTTTCCTCAGGATGCTGTCTCAAAGAGAAGACGATACGACCAATCGGCTTCCTCGAAAACTGCACCCTCCTTCAATATTTAGTTCATCTTGTATAGACTTGAACTGGACTAATGGCTCCTTAGCTGCTGTTGGCCAACCATTAACAATGCACTTCGCCAGCTTGCTTAACACTGGATCTGTTCTGCTCTGTAAGTCCACTAGTTTTCTGTTCAGGTTACAGAGTCCCTCCTGGAAACTCTGGGAGTAATGTAAAAGAGCACTTTCAAATTTAATGGCTGGACAGCACGAGACAAGTAATCAGCACAATTCCTATGGATGGGCACAAATTGTATTTGGTAGTCAAAATGTGATAGGAAATACACTTAGTTTTGGAGGCGATTTGAGGAAAGAATTGGTATTCCTTCCTTTGGCCCAAAAATAGTGACCAGCGGCTTGTGTGTGATCTGTTTTGAGCCTAAATTTCTGCATATACAAATAATGCACCAACTTTTGCACTCCAAAAACAAATCCTAGCGCTTCCCTACGTATTTGGGGATATCTGCGTTGTCTCTATCGGCGTGCGGGAGGCATATGTAACCGGATGTATTGTTCCATCTTCATATAGTGGATTCAGAACTCCAGAGCCTCCCACTGGGCTGGCGTCTGTTGAAGGTATCAACTCTTGCGTTGGGTCATAATGAGCCAATATTGGAGCCTAGGTTAGTTGTACCTTAATTTGTTCAAATGCTTGAGAACACTTGAAGGTCCAGTTCCACTCGGATCCCTTCTTCAACAGACTGTATAAGGGGCTTAGTGTAGTTGACACTTCCTGAAGAAACCTTCAATAATATTCCACCATCCCAAGGAAAGATTTGACTTGGGTGACGTTTATTGGTGATTCAACCTTCAAAATTGGTTCAATCAATTTCTTATCCAACATTAGGCCCTTTTCACTTATAATGTATCCAAGATATTTAATAGATTCCTGTATGAATGAGTACTTATCGACGTTAAGAGTTAATCCATTTTCCTCAAACCTTGACAATACATCATACAATCTCTCATCATGTTACTATTTTGTTTTGCCTCCAACAATAATATCATCCTGCCATACTGGAATTTCTTCCACTTCTCCTAATACGCCTTCAATAATTCTCTGAAATAACTGTGGTGATGGTGATATTACAAATGGAATGCGGTTGTACGAGTACAGTCCTTTGTGTGTGCTGATTGTAACCATCTCTCTGGAATTATCATCTAGTAGTACTTGTTGATATGCATTCTGTAAATCCAATTTGGAAAAGAACTTACTGTCTTGCATTGTTTGATAAACTTCTTCTACCCTAGGTAGTGGTCAACCTCGAAAAATGGGCTTAATGTCACTTTAAAGTTTCTGCAGATTCTGACAGAACCATCCGGCTTAGCAATAAGAACGATCGGCATTCCCCATCTACTGTATTTGCTGGGGAAAATCACTCCTATTTCCTGTAAGCGAATTAATTCAGCCTCCACTTTAGGTTTTAATGGAAAAGGCATGGACCTATATTTACAGAATGTTGGCACTGCTCCATCTTTTAATTTCAAATTAAATTTCCCTTTGTTAAAGGTACCCAACACGTCATTAAAAACTGTAGGATACTTCTTCCGCAAGGTTGACAAATAAATACTAATCTCCAGATGTCGTGTGATGTATTTGACCCTTAAAGCTAAAAGTCTTCATAAAGTCCCTACCTAATAACAAAGGGACCCCCTCTGGCACCACGTGGAACCCTATTACACTGGTTTTCTGTTTGTACATCACCTCTATAAAACAACAGCCCAGAGGTTTCACTATATGCTGGGAATATCGCAAAGTTTGATTTGTTTGTCTCAAAGGTTTTTCAGGAAAACTTTCCATATACATAGATTCGGCCATATCACTGAAGGTTGCTCCTGAATCTATTTCCCCAGTGAAATATTTATTTTGAAGTTTAACAGTTGCCAGCACCAGAGGAGTTCCTTGATTCTCCACGATCATGTTGAAAAGTTGAAATTGGGAATGTTCGCCAGATGTAGTTATCATACTTAGAAGCTGCATTAGAAGCTCTACACACTTTCTTTAAGTGCCCTTTAGTTCCACACAGATTAAAGATATAATTTCCCAATCAACATCGTTAAGATACATTGTTGTTATAAATACATACCTTGCAAGGAGGCTGGACTGATAGCTTTTGTGATGTTCCTTGAGCTCTTGATTTTACCACCCTAATTATTTCTGGTTCCTCCTTTATTTTGACCCCAATAATGTTGGAAAACAATTCACTGTTTGCCACAACTTGTTCTGCAATATCCTTAGCTTTTGAAAACTTTAATGTCATTGGATCCTCAGTGAACAGTCTTTCTTTTATTTTCTCGTTTGCTAAACCCATCATAAATTTGTCTACGATATTGGACTACAAATTGGCCCCAAAACTACAAGTTGTTGATAAATGCTGGACTCTAGCAGCCCAATCTGCAATACTCTCCTCCTCAGATTTGGATGCTTGATAAAATAGATTATCTTTCCTTAAACATGGATACCTTTGGCGCATAATGAGATGACAGGTAACATTTTAATCTCCTTTTAAGTCTTATCTTCAGGCTTGATGGGAACACACAAGTCTATTAATAACTTGTGACCTGATGTAATAAGCTTAGAAAGATATCCTTTTGTTTCTTTGCATTCAACACTTCATTAGCTCTAAAAACGATTGCAACTTGCGCTCAAACACTTCCCATTCCTCAACAAGTGTTATGACCAATATGGGATGACATGATTACTTTAGTATGCCCAGTAACAAAATAAATTGACAAATAATTAAGTCAACAATGCCAATGTAATATTCTGAATCATACTTAAGCTGCAAATAATAGTGCATACTTTGATTAAAATAATTCTTAAGTTAATCAAGCACTTGTTAATCGTAGTTCATTGTGTTAATATGCCTAAAAGTTTGACACTGCTCACGATTAATGTTCGTCACAGTTCATCCATCTCTTGAAGGTCCTTCTCAGTGTTGCCAACTGAACACTTTCCGTTACGTGGTAATTTCAGGATAGGAGGTCGCGTCATCAACATAATAAAATAAGCAGATGATCTAACATTGCTGGCCAAAAATAAAGAAGAGTTGGAGGACATTATGGACCGGCTGGTGGCGATAGGAAGAATATTGTGATAAACATTGAGAAGTCAAAAGTGATGACGATTTCAAAAAATGAAAAGCCTCTGAAAATCACAATTGGAAATCAGGAGTTAGAAAACATAAAGCTAAATGGGTAGTAAGACGTGATGCTAATAATAATAATAATAATAATTGTTTGTATTCCTCTTTCTTGTATTTTCTTTAATATGTAATACATTTACCGGCAATACTGTGTATGTGTACAAAATAAGTTGTATTAAAGAGGTTATCCAATAAAAAACATTTCCAACATTATAAGAATATTTATTTTCTAGTATTTGTGCTTTCCTGGTGCTAGTTTCCAGAATAAGAAATTAACATTTTATGGCCTAAAAGTGGAAAAAAGTAATAATGATGATAAATAATTACTTTTATCTCCTGGGTAACTTGATTTTTATTAAAGTGGAAATCAAAATTGTATTCATCACTATGAGTTACAACTTTCCTCCAATTTAGTGAATAAGCCATGTTAAAAGTGTATAAGAACAAAATACATAGCACACAAAAAATGACTTGATAGCTATAGCTGCTATCCATGTAAACGAAAATAGCTCCACTATAGTAAATAATACAGAAAATCAACTAATGTATGATCCTCAACAGTGGTTGCATGCTTTAATGTGTCCCACTCGTGTAGATTGAATTACTAGTTACTAGATTAGGGTTAGAATTATTTTAACTAAATGGCTTCACACTCTGCCTTTATGTAAATATGGGTACATTTCCTCTAAAATTATACCTACCTCATCATTATTTCATAAGTTTAATGAATGCATATAACCTGAATAGGTACTAAGAGGCATTTGAAATGAAATAAAATATGCATATACATCTCTAATTGAAGGAATTAATACGTGGAGTATATATATATATATATATATATATATATGCTATATAGAGGGTGTGGCAGGAGGAAAGGTCATTCTAAGAACAAAAATAATTATATGAACATGTGTCCTGTTTCGAATGGTTTCCAGATAGAGCTAAATGAATGTGCAGTATTTTGAATTTGACACGCCAGTTTTTACTTTCTTCCTGCCTTAATGTGCCACTATCCAAATCATGTGTGTCAATGAGTATCAGGTGGTGGTTTCATAACTCTAATCGTGGGAAACTGCAGCAGTGACACTACAATCGCAGAAGCAGTAAACATACTGCATATCTGACATTTGTGTAGATGTGTGAAATTTTTAAGTCACACTTCTATAATGTCACTATTGACCGCCACAAACTCCAAATGACGTGTAATACCAATGAATATGCTTAAAATTTTGATGCATTATGAAGGGAAGGAAGGACAATATTGTGTGGTAAATTAATTTGAGTGTATATTCAAAATGCTATATCTCTAAAACCATTTGAAATAGAAGGCATGCTCCTAAATACTTTTTTCTTAGAATGATATACAGGGTTCTTACAGATATATGAAACATAAATTTAAGGACTTTTCAAGGACTTTTTAAGGACCAAAACTTATTTCTCGTACTGCCAAAAGCTAAACATGTCAATAAAAAAAAATTATAAACTGTACCAAATTTTAAATAGATGGAAAACAATAACGTTTCACTAAATTTAATAAACAAAAAGGACTATAAAATATTAATCTAACTTTTTTGTCACTTACTTTACTCTCCTTAGTTTATTGTTTAGTGCAGTCATTCTAGATTCAGAATGCCACAAGGTGAGTATGGAATTCATATTTTAACAATGTTTTCTGCTGGCACATGCTTTTCATTTACATTATTTTATATACAGGAGTCAATGCATGAATGTTTGTACTAACTATAATTAAAATCTCAGTTTTTTATAGGTCCTAGAATCAGTAGAACAAGTAACAAACACTTTAAACAAAAAAATATTGGGCCAAATAACATTTAAATGTTTTTATATTCATTTAACCTATCAGATAGCTGCTTGTTAATGTCAGCCAGTGCAGCAGTTTTCTCTCTGGCTGTTCTTCTGAAACTGTTAGACTTCGACACAAATGTTAGATTTCCTGTTGTTTCTGCTTGCTCTGACAGTCTATCAGCAGATTTGGTAAGTGTGTCAACATCAGCTTGAAGCCTTTGTTTTTTTTCTTTGAGTTCATCTATTTCTTCTGTGAAACTTTTTCTTTTTGAATTCTTCAGTGCAGTTTCTTTCCCTCTTCGATTCGCCTCCAAATAACTTTGCCACTT
Source organism: Timema monikensis (assembly GCA_902151445.1). Classification (NCBI taxonomy): domain Eukaryota; kingdom Metazoa; phylum Arthropoda; class Insecta; order Phasmatodea; family Timematidae; genus Timema; species Timema monikensis. The sequence goes on along the minus strand of CABFVZ010000665.1, from coordinate 277,448 downwards.
TTGACGTGCACCAGCAACTGAGATAACCATGTCTTTGGTGATTTCAATATTAGTAACACCACCGACTGATGCAATTTGTTGACAAATTATTCGCTGTGCAATGAGTGTGCGCTGTTGCATATTTTCCACTTCTATTTGCTTGTTTACAGAAAAACCTCTCTCAACTGCTGCTTGACCATGTGATAGAATAAGTACCATCTTCATCACACACCACAATTTGTCATATTTTGTTCTAGGCTTTGCACAAGCACAGAACAGTGACTCCAAACAGTTTGTCCCAGGCTTAAAATTTTGAAATTCAGAAGAAAAGCCAAACTCTGCAATAAATTCTTTATATGATGAAATTAATGCATCACATTCAGTTTCCTGAAGTCTTTTTGCTTCCACTAGTATCTTAAGCACTGACACAAACTTGGTTGCACAGTTAGTATCCACATTCATATCTCGAGGATCCATACAACTAAGGTTTCTCACAATTGAGTACTGTAATGGGCACTTATGCAAGATTTTCTTTACTGTTTCGATAAGAAAATCACGACATTCCATTCGTACTTGAAGAACATCCTTTTCTTTGACAATTTTTTTGTGGAGCAAATTCTTGACTCTGTTTTCTGCAGCGAATCCCAAGTTTACTTTGGTCACTGGCAGCTGGTTTTCTTTTTTCCCAACTTCAACTTTAACCAGTTTGTTACTGGTAGTTGCTTTATTTATTTCATCTTCTTTAATGAATCTCTCCATTAAGTTTCTAAGCATTTTCAACATGTCTCTTTCCAAAAATGGAAGCATTGGCGCATCAGTTTGGTACATTGTCAAAAAAGGTTCTACTTGTTTTGCAATTGACTGAAATATTAATAGCTTTATAGGAGTCAATGCATCAATGGTCGCTTCTTTCACAACTGTAAAGGATTTGGTGTTTGGATTGGGAAGTTTCTTGACAGTAACTAACTGCACATATTTAGTTACATGAGGCCACATTTCAAGAGCACGTGTTACAACATTTGAATTTTCAACCCATCTTATGGAACAAAATTTTTTGGGGAAGACACTACTATCAGTTACTTTCATGTAATCTTCTCTTCTCGCTGGTGTGTCCTTAAATAAGTAATAGAGGCTAGATAAGACTCGCTCCACATCCCAGGTTGATGATAATGAGCCATGCTTAAAAGCACCATGAATGATATGAAGCCCACAACTGCCGGTATGAATTACTGCCATGTTTGTGTCTCTATTCAATTGATCACACACCAGGTCATAAAATTTCCAATTGACATTTGGACCATCCATGGATAGTTGCAGTAGAGATTGTTTCGGAAGGCCAATTTCAGAACTCAACTTTTCAAAGGAAGTGAACATATCTTCTGCAGTAGCATGGCCCAGGAAATCTGAATGGATGTAACAAGACTGCACTTTATCTGCTTCCCAGTGGCGAATATGGTAATCTAACTGCTTCTCCTGAAGCTTTCTGTTGAGGCTTTCATCGAATAACAAAACATATGAATCTTGTTTCTTAACCTTCTCCATAAGTGCAGACTGAAAATAAGGAGCAATGCCAAAACAACATATATATGCACATTTAGTTTCCCCCAATGAAAAACTTTTTGCAATTCCACTGTCTAAAAACATTTTTTTGAATAATAGTCCGATATCTTCACATGATTTGTATGAATAGTGACTGCTGCATACTTTCAGGGCCCAAATAATTTCGGCCTTTAGAGTTTCCTGTCCAGTTAAGAAGGAGCTTACTATCTGCTGTCCTTGTGGTACTGGTCCTGAATCAGTAGCCACAGAACTCGAAGATTGCTCTGGTTGTGTAGCACCGATAAAATAGTGAATTCCAAAAGGGTTTTTTTTACACGCAAGACTACAATGTTTTTTCCCATTCATGTGACTTGTTAACGCAGACACCCCCATCTTGGCAATGTCAAATACTGAAGAGCATATGCTACATCTGGCTTTGTTCCTGTCTGGCACTTTTACAAGCCATTTATTAAATTTGGGGTTGTGTAACCACAAGTCATTGAAGGTACAGTTCCCCGGCATATTGGCACGTAAATAAAAACAAAACAAAAGGCGATTTCCTGCCTTTACGTAGCACACGGTATTAAAAGTTACAAAAAAAATCCATTCAAGAATAATGAAACAACAGTTTATTTATCCATGGCAGATTACTTGCTATCACACTTCAATAAAACTTTCGTGTGGAAATAAACACAGCAGTAACGAAGCAAAATGAACCAGTACTTAAAGATTTCCAAAGATTTCCATAGAAATAAAACGTATTAAGATAAAACAAACTACCATCTAAACAGTGTGTAGTAAACACAAACTTTCACGGGATAATGTTTACATACACCAAAATGGCGCAACCATAGATAATAGAGTTATAGAATGGCAACTCCCTGTAGTATGGCTAGAACAGGAATTTGAGCGCTAAGACGGATGAAAGATGAACTAATAGCTATCGGTGGGCATTTTAGTGCAAAACTGTAACTATAGGTACTTAAAGTGTTAATAGGTAGTCGTAAACCTTCAAAGAATTATTAAAAATGATGGTTTTAAAGAAACTTATAAAAAAAATGGCGAATGCACAGGAATTGAGTTTTTAAATATAGCAAATTAGAGAAAAAATCGTATTTCATCGAGAGTAGCGCTAATGCGTTTGCCAGAGAAGTTAACACTGTTTCTTCTTGCCCCTATAGAGATCCAAAACCATGGGATGATGACGTGAAAAGATCATAAATCAAACAAAAGAAGCGGGGAGAGTAGCGGAGAGTAAAGTAAACAGTAGACAACAGCTAACACTTGATCAGAGCATACGCTAGATATTTCATGCCCCAGTGCATCTTAAATCACGGTCTTTACAGCCATTATTCCCAATCATTTCAAAAATAAATACTGAAATCTGGAAATTCCAGGACTTTTCAAGGCCCAGAGTAATTTAAGGACTTTTCCAGGCCTTAAACAGACACACATTAAATTCCAGGTCTTTCAAGGACCGTACGAACCCTGGATATACTATGACCTCACATTTCCTCCTGAGATATCCAGTACAAAGATAAATATTTGAAATAGTTTAATTATTTTAAGAAGGTTTTAACTTTTTTTTAAAGTATTTATTTTTAAACACTATTTAATGATTTTATATAGATGCATTTGTTTCTGAAAACCTTTTAGGAAATAATAAATACTTGTTCTTAGTTTGACCTGTATTAAAGAATGTTCATACTAAAAAGTGGTTTAATTTTTTTTTGCCCATATGTTTATGAAAATACTAAATGTAACATGTTTGTAGCTTGTAGCTTTTCAGGTACGGGAAGGCTTATTTTTATATCACGGAAGAACAGGAATTCGATTGTGAGATTAAAAAAAAATATCTAAGAAGCACTACACATATTCAGATTAAATTTAGTGTTTAGATGCTTTTAATTTTTGAAAAAGGAGTTTTAAGAAGTCCTGCAAAAATCATTTTTGAAGGTGAATAATAACAAAATTTAAAATTAACATTTTATTCAAGCACATGAACCTATATAAACCCTTATATAAATTTTTCACGAATCTTCAAGAGAGAGTAAGAATCTAAAATTAGCCATCAAAGAAACAAAAATTACTAAAAATTGTAGATTTTCATGTTTTATGTCTGATACTATCTTTTCATTAAAATAATTAATAGTTTTACTTCAAAAAAAGTTTCATTATCTATTTTTGTTTGTATTTTTGTTTATATATGTACTTGTATTCTATTAAAATAAAGTAAAGATTTCCTTAAAAAGTTAGATGTCTGAGTCTTTAATAACTATATGGAGTCCGGGGTTCAATCCTCGGTCCTGGCACAGATTTATCTAATTATCAAACCCTTCTTTCACCTCTGACAAGACGTGTATTAAATCACAACTTGTGAATGTGTGGAATGCCAGGCCTCAACCGTAGTTCGGATTCCACGTTAAACTTTAGGTCCTTCATTTCATCTCACAATCACCCTACCATTACACATTAGCGTAAGTGCGTATAACCCGAACGGGTAGTAAGACGCGGTGCTAATAATAATAATTTAATAACTATACAAAGAGCAAGATTGTTCAGCAGGACCACTTTATCCCTCCCTGTACCCTTTATTAATATCGCAGTTATGTAGCTAACCTATTATTTCTAATTTATTTTATATTTATATTATAATATATACATTTCTAAAGGGGTCTGAAGTATATCCGACTTATGAGCAGCAGTAAAATACACACACACATATATGCGCGCACGCACACACACATACACATTCCAAATGAGATAAATTAACATATACTCCTGCTCTGCAGGAATAAACACAAAACTAATATATCTAAGAATAATATTTAGGAAACTTACAATTTGATTTAGGTTTGCACTCCATTTAACCTGAAAAGGAGAAGTATATACCTCGAATGACTAAACATTTGCACTATCTTTTAAGATATTCTATAGTAGAATAAAAGCAAGGCATTAGTCTGGTTAAACTGAGAAATAAAATGCAGTTAACCCCAAAAGAAATTGCAAGAAAACGTTTTATGTTATTTTTTTAATGGTTTATTAGGTGGGAGAATAACATCCTAAAAGGAGGTCTAAATAGGCAGACAGGAAGTGGTCCTTTTGTGACATCAAAAAATGGCTACCAATGACAAATAAATGAGTGAAATGTACAGTTTGTTGAAATTTGATAGTGAGTTGGATTAGACAACCTTCTGCAGGAACTTGAGGGACTTTATTCTTGCCTGGAGGCTGGCACAGTTGATTTGGATTCTGTATTGAAATCCAGATGCATTGAAGCGATTAGGAAAGGACTAAGTTCAAAGAAGAATAAATTAAGCAATGGTTCAGAAAAAGCAAACTGTGGTTAAACTACCATTACATGTTGGAAACAGTCAGGGAACTCCTAGAATCCGATCAAACAGGGTCGTGGGGCATGCATCTCCATGCTATATCTGATTGCTTACCCATATTTGCTGCTGCAGCACTCTTAAATTATCTATGTGTGTATCTCTATTTGCAGAACATGAAGTTATTAGATACTCAACATCCTTATGTGTACTATAAATTCCAGAATGAATTCAGTGTCAATAAGCGTAGCAATCAGTACTGGGCTGGCCTTGGATCCGACTTGGTGAATGAGCAGACTTTTATGCGATCCATCAAAAGTACTGGTGGATTAATCAGAGGAAGGGGCATGACTGAACATCGAAAAGCCGTGTGGACCATGTCTGCTCCCATCTGTTCCTCGTACAATTACGCCATGCAAGACTTCACCAATAAAGCATACACAACAAGTGAACAACACAAGGAAGTGACTATCCCACGAATAGAGAGGGACAGTAAGGACTTGACAAAACTTGAAGAATATTCTCCATTCTTGGAGATGATGACCTATCGAAACATAATCACAGGGATCAATGCTGATAAATATATAAATGTTCAAGATCTTTTCAATGTAGGTAACATCATAGTTAAAGAAATGGAGGGACAAAATATTTTTTAATATTCACATAAGTGTAAGAATAAAGTTAAGACATTAGCATCCACTCAGGTATCAAGGTCAGTAAGGACCAGACCATTGATCCAGCTCTGTTGTTTCAGAGGTTCCTGGTTGTATCATAGTCAGGAAAGCTATGTCTAGATGATGTGATAAAGTATAAACTTTCACTGTACCTGCACTCATTAATTGAAGCAAAGTATATTTTACAAAAACCTGAGAAAGCGCAACTTCAGGAGGTCATACAAAACCATGTCAAGTCATTTGATGCTGCTGTACTTGAGTCCATTCCAAAGACTGATCACTACGTACTTGATGGAAGATCACTTCTACAACGGTTGAAATGGAAGGAAGGAAGAACCTACAGTTCAAATGCTGATGTCTAGTAGTGTTTCACATCAAATCGCTATGGCAAGGCCACAGTTTTGTTTGATGGATATGATGGACAACTAAGTACAAAAGACAATACACATTTATGTCGAATAATCAATATTTCAAACAATGTCAACATAAGAGAATGAACCCAATTTGTTGGGAAATGCAAGATTTCCTCTCAAATGAGAAGAATAAACACCTTATCGCTGACCACTTACGTCAGAAAGGCTGTCATGTTGTACACGCTGAAGGAGATGCAGACATAGTGAAAGCAACATTAAATGTCATCATACAGATCTACAACTCTATCGGAGACGACATAGACCTATTGGTATTGTTACTGTATCAAGCTGGGAATGACTACCAGGATCTTTATTTTTGATCCGACAAAGACGAAGGGAAACAATATGTATATAACATCAAGGTTCTGAAACAGTTAATTGGTGAAGCTGTATACCATGATTTGTTGTTTGCACATGCATTCTTTGGTTGCGACACTACATCAGGAATATACGGGGTCTGCAAGAAGTTGTCTTTCAAAAAGTTATTAGGGGCGATCCTGATTTTCACAGTTGTTCAAAAATCTTTTGCGCTCCAAACACAGATCAAGATGCTGTAGAGATCACTGGCCACAAAGCAATGGCGGCCATGTTTAGGGGGAGCCAATCTGATTCTCTAATGCCACTATGTTACAGCATTCTTTGTAGGGAAGTATTCACTGGAAATACATTTGTGAAGCCCGAGAGACTACTTCCAACATCGTCGGCCAAAAAACTTCACTGTCGGCGGGTTTACTTAAAATGTCATGCAGTGGTTGGGCAAGAATGACGATATGGATCCAACTAAATGGGCATGGATTGTAAAAGATGGAAAATTTCTTCCATTAATGATGGACAATAGTCCTGAACCGGACAAACGTCTTCAAATGATCCGATGCAAATGCTCTTCACAATGTCAATATGGTAACTGTGACAATACGACTCAATAGCCAGTTTCAGATGAGGAAGATATTGAGAACTATTTGTGAAATTTCTATAAGACCAAACTATGTCCTTTTTTGAATATATGTTTAGTATACTGATCTATTTTTAAAGGCAAGCAAATGAGAATATTTTAATTGTAAAATATGTGATTAAAATTTTTTCATTTATTACTAAATTTTTTCATGTAGTACTCAAACCACTTCCGATGGTTTGATTTTCGCAAACTTTTATTATTTTCTTATACATACCACATACTAAATAAAAAAAAACCTAACATGTATTCTTGCAATTATTTTTGGTTCATGTGACATATTTATCAGACTATATTGTATGATTATGATAGGAAGAAAAGTTTATAAAATACAAACATATATTTTACTAAGCCTATCAATGATATTTTACTATATTATTTGTAGAAGGATTGACAATATATACCAAAAGTGACACCTGCAGATCACAAGATTTTACACATGAATACATGAAAATAGTTTTAGTAATTTTCCTACCATCACACACTTTTCTTTATACTAGAATCATATTAGAGGCTTGCTAACTTTCAAGGTCAATGGAGGGCATAAAACCTAACAGTTTACCTTGCTAGGTATATTGTAGCTTATAATATAAGGTCAAGGTCAGTCAAGTTAAGATACTTTCAGGGTAAACGGAATGAACAATTACAATTTTATCAATATACATAATTCAAGTAATAATATAAATATATTCTTTAACATATTTCACCTAGTAAATACACTAAATCAGTTAAAGTAAGACCAGGATTGAAAGAACAGATTAGAAAAAACAAACTTTTTTAAAAGTCAACATTTATAGCATTTTACTATATAATTAGTATTTAGTTTAAGTATAAATACTATCAATCAAACGTGATAGCTGCAATTATATGATAAATCATATACATATATTTAAGTAGTTGTATTAACTTATGTAATTGTTAGATAATGTTATTCCTACCATGTTCTTACCAAAGTTTGTGGCACTGCACTACTGCTTCACTTTAAAACTCTCAAGAAGACCAGGTTCAATAATAAATGTGTTTAATTTGTATGTTAAAACAATTGGGTGATGCACTGTATTTCAACACCAATAATTTTTACATAAAAAATAATATTTTTTTTGGCATGGCTTTTGATCAGTTTTAAAAGAGGCACATAATTGTGGCTATGACTTTTACCCTTTGTGTTGGTTAATTTAAGCAGAATGCCCCTATTTTTATGAAGTTGTTTTATGAAAGTGTTATATAATCAATGCACTTGGTTAAATGTTATTTCCTTAATGTCAAACATGTAAGTTTCTCTTAACAGTTATTGTTTCCCTGAATGTAGATATTGCAAGGCTTTATTTAAAATCTATACTCTATAAACAAGGAAAGCTTGTGTCTGAGTATAGGCTGACAATAACTGGTGGTGAATAGTCAGCATAGTTCACTCATCTATAATTTTTTTTTTACCTTACTGTGTATACAAAGGTATATATATAAAATGGAATTCACACAATATGGCTTTAACAATGAAAATAATAGAGCTCACACTTTATGCTGACACTGGACAGAGAGGTAGCTGACTCTTGCAAGAAATCAATAGTTACTGCTATGTTTATTGCATATAGATAATAAGTGGCAGTTTGTAATGGTGATTTTAACGCAAAAGTAGGAAAAGAGAAAGGAGGGTTTGAGGACTTTTTGGGGAACAATGGATGGAGAGAGAAGCAAGCAAGGTAGAAGGCAGTTGGAGTCATATACAAGATATAAAAGGAAATTGGTAAAAAGCTGGTATAAGAAGTTATGAGAAAGCCATAAAATCACTAAATATAGCTAGGATGGGGAGAAAAGGCCAGTGATAAACCAATTCCTCATGGACAAAGAAATGAAAAGTCAGACTGTAAACATCAAGGTGATACGAAGTGTGTCCTTAGTGCCCTTAAGATAGTGAACACAAGTTGATGATGTCAGAAATAAAGGGGTGGGAATGTAGGGAAAAGTAGATAACAAGAAAGAAGAATAAGGGTGTGGAGGCTAAAAAATTAAGAGGAAAGATAGCTGTACCTATGAAAAGCTAAAAGCTTAATTCCAAGGACAGGATGAAAGCATAGAGGTGGAATATGAAAGGGTTAAGAAAAGTTTGGTGGTGGCTGCAGAGGAGGTTTGTCGGAGGACAAGCGATAAGAGGTAGTAGGAGACACCATGGTGAAATGACCGGGCAAAGGAAGATGTGGAGGAGAAAAAAAAAAGATTCAGAAGAAGTTTAGATAATGGATGAGAAAAGAGAGGATGAATATAGGGGGAAGAAGAAAAGAGTGAAGGGAGTGATATGGGACACCAGGAAGGAATGGTTTCAAAAGTGGACAGAAATTCTGGAGAGGGATGTGTAAAATAGTTGGAATATTTTAAAAATATGTTCAATCCGGATGAGGAAAGGGATGAAAGTGAAATCAAGATGCATGAAGACATAATAGAAGTGGAAGAAATGGGTTTAACATGAAAGGAGGTGGAGGATGTATTAGGAAAACGCACCAGGTGGGGACAAACTGACTGGAAATGATAAGGGCTGCAGGGGAATCAGGAATACAATGATTATACAGGGTGCTGAGAGTAATATGGAAGGAAAACAAGGTTCCGGAAGACTGGAAGAGGTGTATTAACTATAGAGGAATAACGCGGATGTGCCAATGTACAAAAATATATGAGAAGATACTGGAAAAGCAAATAAGAAAATTAAATGAAATAGGCGAGAGGAACAGCACAGATTTAGGAAACAGACGTATACAATATACATGAGCTTTTCTACATGACAGCTGATGGAAAGAAGGTATTATTTGGGAAGGACTTGGTAATGGTAATTATTTATGAATTTAGAGAAGGCATATGATAGCGTGGATAGAAATAAAGTTAAGAAAGCAATGGAAGAGTTTGAAATGGAAAGAGGAGTGGAAGTGAGAGAGAAGAGCATGTATGAGGATAAGATGAGTTGGATTAAGATGGACAAGAGGTGGACAGAATGGTTCCAAATAAAAAGTGGAGTGAAGCAAAGGAGTGCTCTCTCAATAGCACTATTTGAAATGGTAATGGAAATAGTCATGAAGAGAGTGAAAAGGAAACTCGGGGAGGAAAGACTGAAAACCATGTTTGATGATGACTTGATGGTATATTGGTAAAAGGGATAGAAAATTCAGGAACAGTTACAGGAATGGAATGAGCAAGTGAAAGAGTGTGAGGATCTAATTAGAAGAGGGCAGCAGGGGAGTTGTTCCCAAGGCGTTTAAGATACCTTCCATGAAGAAGAGAAGCGCCCTCAAATTGTTGAGAAAGGGTGTACTTTGTACTTATTGTCACATATGAAGCAGAAACATGGACATTGAATATATGAGATTGGGAAAGTGGAGGCATGGGAATGAAGTTTGTGAGACGCATTTTAGCTGTCACGAGGAGAAACAGGATAAAGAATGAAGTTATCTGGGAAAGAGTGGGAGTACAGAGAGAACATGACAAAGAAAATAAATTAGGACTGAGATGGTATGAAAATGTAATGAGGATGGAAAAGGAGAGGATGCTAGAGAGAATGATGGAAATGGAAGTGTGTAGGAAAAAATCACAAGTGTGCCCAAGGAAGAGAGGGAGAAGCAAATAACAGAAAGTGTGAAAATGAGAAGAATGGAAGCATCTAAAGAAGGAATAATGGTGGAAGGATAGAGGCAGATGGAGGCACTTTTATAAACTGATCCGGCTATAGGTTGGAAACAGTTGATTATGATGATTATTATTGGCCAACCCCCGACCTATGTTTCATTATATCATAACTCACAGGAGGGAGTGTGAAACACACAACGCAACTTCATAAAATTAGAAACCAAACATTACAAATATGAGAAAAAGAAAATTGATAAATAATGATAGGACACATAAATTTGTACATGTAAAAGGAAAACAAAGGACAAGCTCAAGAAAAGGACACCTCATTTCACTTGAGGTATATTGCTTTATATTTGAAAGAATGCATTGTATATCTTTCCTGTATAACCTTCCAAATATAGCACAATGTAATGCAAAAAGTGGAAAACTGTTTTCCTTTAAGAGATTTGCTTCGTTTAGTTAGATTTCATTTTAGAGTGTTAAAATTTCATTTAGAGATCTATTTTTGAGTACTTCAAATAATCAGGAAAGATTGTAAATTTATAAGAATTACTAGCAAACAATTTAAATAAGATTAAAAAAAATTATTTGCAGATTTTTAGCTAGAAGATGGGGATAAAAACACTCATGTAATTGTTACTAAATTTCATTAAAATAATGATTTGTTCTATTTGTATGGATATAGTTAGTTATATCTTAATAATTTTTACTTAAATATCACTCAGGTAAATGTGCAGGTTGTCCCTTTTGCTGTAAACCATAAACTATCTAAGTGCTTTATTCAATCAACTTAATAGCATCTAAATAATCATGTGGTCACATACAAATTAAACCGAACTAATTTAAAGTGGTCAGCCTCAATATTTATTAATTTCTATTTGAATAAGCTGGTTTATCACTAATCATATAAAATATTACATGAGTATATAAGTAAAATAAAAACTATACATATGTTATTATAGTGTTACCAAACTATGGTATAATTTAAGTTATGTGGTGATAAACATATTTAGTGTGTGGCTAGGGAGTGTATGAATGAACATTTTTCAGTGATTATAGCCAGTATATGCGTATATCTTAAGATGACTATTTAATGATAAGGCATTTTTATTCTTTATCGTAAAAGAGAGAACATACTATCAGAATGAATTATATAATATTTAAGGTCTAAGTTGATATTATAACTAAAAATGTTATAGTCCTTTAAATTGTTTTTTAAAAAGAAGATTGGTAAGTGTTAGTGTTTATCAATGGATAACATTTTTTAGTGAAGAGTTTAAATATTTACTATGTATTATATTTGATTATTTAGAAATCTATTATTTACTTTAAAGCATACCTTACACTCTATAAATATAAGAAAAATAATATTTGCATTTTGAGAAATTAGATTGAATGGATTTATTAGAATAATGGTTTGTTAATGTTAATGAATTATTTTAAGATAATGGAACACATTATAGCGATCTCATTACATTGCTGCTTACTGATTAGGTCAATTAGGCCAAGGGACTGGTGTACAATGGGTGACTTCAAATTAAAAATATAAGACCTCAAGTGTATTTCATTTTGATGTATTGTCATACAAAACAATTAAAGTAATTTTAAATGGCTGCTACACAACAGTTTTGAAAAAAGCGTTTTCAATTTTTAAATCAACATATATCAATGGTATGAATAGCAGAATTTGCTGGACAGTATGCAATTTAATAGCTAGTAAATAATATTAATATATTTTACTCATACAAATGCTAGCTAATAAAACCAAAAAATGCTCTCATTTAATTACTTAATACAATGCAACAATATTTATTTAGTAAGATTAGATTATTTGACAATATATAGTTTCATAAAATGTGCAATAGTTATTTCAACAAAAATAGTTCCTCCTGGTTGGCTTAATCGATGTTTAAATTACACTTTCTAACAATTACTTTTTCCTACAGTGTAACTAGGATAGTTGAAAAAGCTTTCCATATTAAAAGTGGCAGTTGCTACCCTAATCTTACTAAGCATTTTAATCATGGGAATTATAGCATGATAAATTACTTATTTGCACTGTTCTTATTAATAAAGCAATCAATTCTTAGCAACCAGTGTTTTAATATTGCTATATTGTAGGGGTATGCGAGCTTGGGCTTTTTCATCCAAGTCAAAATCAAGTCGAGTATATTAATAATTTTAAAATGTTAAAGTATATTAGAACACACGTTCTTAAAATATGAATGACATTAATTTTTATCAAGAATTAATACTTTTAAGTTAAACCATGGAAAATTGGTTTTTAATTTGGAAATAACACTTATAAAACACAATTTAAAAATTGAAACAGCACTCAAATAAAAAATGATTATAACAGTTTCACACTCATGTCTTTAAGGACGTTAAAATTAAACAAACAATAATTATAAAATAAAGTTAATAAAATTGATAATTACATGATGGCTTTGAAATGTTTAACAAAACAGTGTAGAAACATTGTACAATGACGTAAAGTAAGTGACAGTGAAAGAAGCCAACCTGAAAGGAGTCAGGTTAGGTCTAGATAGGAACAAACACACTTATCTATTCATGTCTTCTTAAACTTTTACACTTTCCACTTCTTTGAAACTCCCACAGTTGTACATTAGTTTGAATTTTCGGGAATAATACTTTTTCAATGTCTCTTCATATGAAAAATAAATGTTTCTGAAAATTCAAAACAATGTGCAAATGTGGAACTTTGAAGAAGTGGGAAATGTAAAAGCGTAAAAAGAGATTAGAGAAGTGTGTTTGTTTATATCTAGACCTAACCTAACTATCCTTTCAGGTTGGCTTCCTTCACTATCACTTTACATTATTGTAGTGTTTTTCTGCACTGTGTTTGTTTATATCTAGACCTAACCTAACTATCCTTTCAGGTTGGATTCCTTCACTATCACTTTAAATTATTGTAGTGTTTTTCTACACTATTGTTTGTTTATATCTAGACCTAACCTAACTATCCTTTCAGGTTGGCTTCCTTCACTATCACTTTACATTATTGTAGTGTTTTTCTACACTGTCTTGATAAAAAGTTAATAAAATTGACCTTTTACTAAGCTAATATTTTCCCAAAATATGCTTCAATAACTTAATTTACCCTATAAGAAAACGTACGAATCATAAACAATGTAATTTGAAGTGTTTCTTATTTAGTTTATTATTCCTTAGTGCAATCGTGCATTATCACGTCTTTTGTTCCATTTCTATTCCTTTATGCGCAGTTGCACATGTGCATTGTATGGGCTCTCGTTAAGACATTATTTTATTGAGAAATTTACTTAAATTAAACTTTTAATCCTTATAAAAGTTAATGCTGAGACTTTAAAATTAAAAATATTATTACTAAAATAATATTTCTAGCAAACAATATGAAATAGTAAATGCTTTTTTAATATAAATAAGTTTGATAAAATATGTATACAAAAAATAAGATCATTTATTTTAAACAGGTTAACCAACATAATTCTATAACTAAATAGTTACTAAACTAGAGCTAGTTTTGTAGCTAAAGGTATTAATCAATACAAGTTTTAAATATCTTAAGTTTGAAAACATTTAGTATAATAATATATTCTTGATATTTAATTTAACATACATTATTATTTTAGAATGGGACCAGGTAAAAATAGTAAAAAAAATCTTTAAATTATTTAATAATATTCTTAGCTATTTTTATTTTCATTGCTTTGTCATGACAACACAAGTAAACAACTTCAATCAAGTATAATTCAAAATAGATGACAATATTGAATAAATTTACTGGCCAAAAGTGTTTTTAAAGCTCTATTACATTATGATTGTGAAAATTGAAATTAATTTTTTACAATTCGTTAAGCAACTGAATGATTTATGAGTGGGAATGCCAATATTATATCAATAAAATAGATTAGGCTTATTATTGCATTTTAAAAATTGATTATTAGTACATCAAGCGGAAGCTCTAAAATGACGAGCCTACAAAACTTTCGAACTCGATCTCGAGCCCTACTATGATGTCTTTCAGAAAATTGCTGAAAATATTTTGTTAAAGATGTGAGATATTTCTGACAAAATTAGCTCTAAGGATCATGAATCTATAGGATGTTATTAGATTCTGATCAAAAAAGCTCATACCTTGTTATAATGGGGATGTCTTTCCTCCAAAATAGTTTTCCTTAGTTAGTATACCCGATTTTAAATATAAAAGATCATATCAAATTAAAAACAACTAAAAGAGTTTGTACACTAAATTACACAAACTATTATGAGTCTTAGCTAAAAACATGTCTAATTATTCTGTTTATATTAATCATAAGAATCTCAAAACATCATAATAAACTTAGTTTTAAAATACCCTGCTGCATATTATATTTACATAAAAACACACACAAATAAAAATGAAATATACTCTTATGCCTCTGTGTGTGTGCAGAATTAGAATATCTAGAAAATTAGTGATTTGGCATGATACAAAAAACTAAGGTCAAACATAGAAAAATTGATGTAAGGTTATTATTTTTAAAATTCTTATAAAGTCAATGAATTTAAAATTAGTAATTAAAACACAGAAAATGTCAATTCTTAAATTGTTTAAATATAAAACCTTTTATAAGTTTCAAGATAGGTATCTGTGTATTAAAAAAAAAACATT
>CABFVZ010000665.1:160346-256923 GCA_902151445.1 Timema monikensis | reverse complement strand
GGGGGGTGTAGGCATCTCAAGATACTTTGACACAAAAATATTTCAACATTTTTGAGTAAATCTTAAGTAATTTTTCAGTGTCACGCTAAACTTGAAAATAATCCTCTAATGTATAACTTGAAATTTGCGATTCGTATTGAAATGTATAATAAGCAAATAAGAATATCAACAAATAGTGATTATTGAGAGGGAAATAAGTTTCAAAATTATATAACAATTATTATGTAAATAATTTTTTTTTTTAGCTTACCAATCAATTAGACAAAATAGATGGAACTATTCGGATTTCGAACAATCAAACTTTAACTCCACTCTATAATATAGATAATTATTTCTCATTCTGAATCGAAATTTTACCACTAAGTCATACTAACACTGTGTGTGTGTGTGTGTGTGTGTGGTATTAGTCAAAGATTTTGTTTAAAGCACGTTATTTTAAAGATCTTAATCTATTAATAATCATTGAAATAGTAATAATAAAAGTGATAAAATAAATTTAAACATAAACAAGGTTTATGCAACAAGGTGAGAAGTACGCAACCTAAACGTGTGTAATTTCATTAATGTCTATTTTCACCACTTTAATACTTAATGTGATTGTCTTAAGTATTTATAATAACTACCATATATTAATCATTTAATAAAATTATCAATAACAATTTAAAAAATAAAATCTGTTTAGTGATAGTATTACGTCACAATAAAACTAGTAGTGACTTTAACATAGATTTAAATGGTTTAATTTCCTGAAGGGGGGCGCGCGCCCCACATTCTCCCGTCCTGAATCCATCCCTGGTACAGATATGATCTATCTCAATTTAGATTCAATAATCAATAATTACCTATTTTATTGGTCAAAATTTACAGTGTTCCTAGAGTATTTGTAAAAAAATTCTCATTGACTTTTCCCTGACTATTTTCTCAAGTTCCCAGACCAATTTCTCATAAAATTTCTAATATAACTTTACGATACTATACATATTGAAAATATGAATTTAAATACATTTATTTCGGCCTCCTCCTCCCCTACAGTCGACCTTACCTCACCTCTCATGGAAGAATAAGAAAGCAGATGTCTTGCCAATCAGTTCAGGGATAATGATTGAAAAATAATTAAATATGTCTAACCCTATCGAAAAGTTTTAACAAACTTGATTCACTTTGGTATCATGTGCAGAAATATGTACTAAATAACAGGCCAATAAGAACATCATAAAAAGTTTGGTATCATTACAGTCTTATTCGACCTAAACTGTACATATCTTGAACTGAATAGCTCACAACAAGAGGAACTGTGTCTGCTTTCATATTAATCATGTCTCAAGTCAATTTTCTTTTTATTAAAATAATCAAAAGTTATACAATAAGATACTATGTTTTATTTAATAAAGTGAAGCTTGTTTTTCTTCTTCAGTCCTTGCAACTCCACTTCTATTGCTTCTCGTTTCTCTTCAGTTGCACCTCTCACGTAATCCAACATCTTTTTGCTAATGTGTATATTTTTAATCCCTCCTGCTTCTTGTATTTCATCATGAATGTGACTGTTTTTCAAGCATATTTTCAACCAGTAAAGATTTATTGACTGAAAAAACACCTTAAAAAGTTGCATTCCCATGTGACAAGACAAGGCAAATCTTTATTACTTCCCATAGATGTTTGTAGTTTGCATCTCCTATTAGAAAGCTACCATAAATAGCGTCAAGTCCTACTTCATCACTAAACTGATCACAAGGACAACATTTTTTTTGAAGCTGGGATTTTTTGAGGTTGCAAAAATGCAAGTATTCTTTCTTGGCATTTTCAGCAAGAACATCATTTATGACTTCTTTCTTGTAGTTTTGCAATCATGGTGGTTAACAAACTGCGGCATTAGTGTATAAATTCTAGGTTTTATCTTTCTGCTACTGTGATTGCAGTTTCTCCTAACAAACATTTTGTTGCAAATCCTACATCAATATTTTTGCTAAGGATCAACTTTTCTGATTTTTTGTTTCGATAGACCCGTGCACTTCATCATATCAGGTTTCACGCAACGATTCATAAGGTATATTAGAAGTTTCTCTACAGCATCAAAAAGATATGGAGTCATTGGTTTTGATGTCTGGAACCTTTGCAGAAAAGGCTGACATTCGTCTGCAATTGTCTTGCAGAAAGCTAGTTTACACTTTAGGAATGAATTCACAGGCTGCTCTTTTCAGTGTCTCTACAGGTTTTGTTTTAGGAAGTTTTGCTTCTTTGAGAAACTTAACAACAGGGTCCCAAATTTATAATGCCCTTTGAAAGCACTTTGCATTTTCTAACCACTGCACACCACATAATTTCAATGGAAAAGATGCAGACCCTGTCAACTGGGTAAACACTGCTCGACGAGCTGGAGAGTCAGTGAACAGGTAGTACATGTGACGCAATAAGCTACTTATATCCCAAACAATAGAATCCACTCCTGTTCTCAAGGAACCATGCACAACATGAAGCCCACATGTTCCCAGATTTAGCAAACTACATACTTCATTGTCTGTGACAGATTTGATGTGTTCCTGAAGAAGTGTTATAAACTTTAAATTGACATTTGGGCCATCCATTGACAGTTGTATCAACTTAGAGAGTGGAAGAGGAGAAATACCATCCAGAAAATGCTTCAGTAATTCTTAAGTGGCGCTCCTATCGAAAAACACACTGTTTATGTAACGACTGATGACTTTATGATTTTCCTTGTCCCAGAATCTTATTACAATGTCCATTTGTCCTCTTTGAATAACTTTATTCAACGCTTCATCAAAACAAATTACAAAGTTGTTACATGATTTTAGGCGGTCCAGTAAATTGTTATGAAAGAATGGAGCTAAGCCATGCACAATGAAGTATGCAGCCTTGTCTCCACCAAGGGTAAAGGCATTGGTAATGGAACACTCGGGAAACATCAACTAAAAAATTGTACTTAAATTATTGAACGAAATGAAATACATTTTTTTGTAAACAACTTGTATAGCCCAAATTACTTCCGCCTTAGTTATATCATCTATTATAACAAAAGTGTTATGGTTTCTTAGAGACACTACACTAATTTCACTTTTGGCAACAGCTTCCTTCTACAGCTTTACGATTTCCGATGAAACAGAAAAACTCTTCGAGTAACCAGCCGAATCACCACTAGGTAGAATTTCTTTGTGTGCCAGAGATTCTGTTGAAGCAGGGGAGCTCGATGAACCTGAATCACTTGACTTTTTTGAGAAAAAAGTCAACAGAGAGCGTTGATTTGTCAAAGTTTCAAGAGTTTTTATATGAGTTTGTCCTTTTGCATGGGAAGCTAATGCTTGCTTTCCTATATTACTTAGGTTTATAATTTTTTTGCACACTTTATAAAATGCCTGCAACTTATTACTTTCAACGCCACTGATCCAGTATGAGAATTCAGGAAAATGCTCCGAGCTTAGCCAGAGCTGGTTAAAAACTTTTTTTTGTTAGACATTGCTGGTGTAGCCCAATCAGTCCTAATTCCCTGTATCCAACGATAACGATGCCAAACCTTGAACAAGAACCAAAACAATGGATCATTAAAGTTAAAAGAATTGTCATGTGCAGGCAGGAGATTTCTGCGTTCAACTACTGAAATAAAATGCTACCAAAACTTGTGTTACAGCAAGTTTAAGCATGGTAAGTGCCCCTCAGCTTTCTTCATTGGGGGAGTGGTCTTATGACGCAGTAAATACGAAAAATATTTTCGTTGTTTTTTTCTAAGTGTGACATGAATTGTCATTTCCCTGACCTTTTTAAAGCTTTCCTGACTTTTCCTGACTATTTTTTTCCCCCCTGACTTTCCCTGATTTTCCAGACCGTAGGAACCCTGTATAAAAGAGAAATTTAGTAGCAATGCAATAATCATAAGATGTGCATCCCCTAATAAAATGCTGAAAATTTTAACCGGAAGTCAAAATTTTAATACAAATTGTTGACCCTTGGTGACCCAATATCGATATTTTTTATTGGTCCAAATATACAAATGAAGACGTTGATTTTTAAAAATATAATTATAAAATTTAAAACAGTAAGTCCAAAAAGTTTTACATATGTATTACACAATTTTTTTCTCAGATTCGCTAGTGTATATTATATTATATTAGATTATACTACATATTTTGAATAAATATTTCCATTTTTAAATACTAGAGAGAGAAAGTTTGTGCGGAGTTCTATACTATTTATTTTATAGGATACAAAGATCTACAGTAAAAACTATTTCACACACACACAAACAAAACACAAAATATTACATGTGAGTTAAACAATAAAATAAGTATTTCATATGTTAGTATTTGATTTGTATAACAAATATGGAATCATTGGAGGTTTTCCTGTTTGGAAATAAGAACATTGCTTTTACTTTTGACTTAGAAAAAAGTATTTTGTCCTTGTGCATTAAAATGATGTTTGGATAATTTAGTTTCAATCTAGTTATAAATAGGAAGTAGAAGAATTGTTAAATCTCTTTCTGGGAGTGCTATTATAAACTCAGTTGTGTCATTTGTGAAATAAAAAAAAGTGAATAATATAATATTTTTTTAAATATAAACCATCAGCTAGAGCTTATAAATAAGGTAGGATTCATCTATATATTATTTCAATCTCTCCTTCTTCATAATAATAAACATGCCATTGGATAAGGCTATATTCAATAGATTCTTAGTTTCATACTTACACACAAATCCTTTGTCTAAATTATATGAATTTGAAAAACTACTATCTTTACCAATCACAGAAAATCTAATTAATATATTTAAGCATGATTAAGTTTAGAGGTAGATTATTTGGAAAAATCAAGGTGTGAAGCAGAAAACCAAATTATTATGTTTAATGTAGTTTTTATTTGGAGAAATACTAGTTATAAAAAAAATTATCAATGAGTTCTAGCTATAGACCATTATAAATTAAAAATTAAAAAAACGGCAGGTTTTATGAGGTTAGTCAACGAGGTTAGTCAACAAGGTTAGTATAAAAGCAGTAGCACTAATGGTTAGACTAAGGCTGGTTATCTCCCCATCTTTATCAGTAGAGTAGGTTCTTATTGTTAGTAAGTAAATTGTACAAACTAATACATTTCTCATTCCTGTGATTAAAATTATGTCAATTTTAAGATTAGCAAAGTTTTGAATGAAAATGTGGCTAATGTTCTCTTAGAAAGAAACAAAACCACATATGTTAAACTAGTATAGGCTCACCTGATACAAATCTTCGTTTGACAAGGGAAAGTCTATAGCCTGGGCCAAATAGTTCAAACTCTACTCCAGACAAGGTTGTCCCTTCACAATTGAACTGTGTAGCTATGGTAGCTTGAGAACTTGGACCATTTGATACTTCAATGCGAGCTCGAAGTGAACCAACACCATGATTTTCACTGTGCTGTGAAAGCTCGGTGAATTTCCACACAACACGATTGGTTTCTTGTAGCCTATGCAAATTACCAAAGTTACAGTACAGGTAAATGAAGAGTCCCAACAGGCTTGAATAAACTTCAATGTAGAAAAGGGATAGTATTATAGACAAGTTGTAAGCATGTATCTCTGTGTATATGTATATAGCTATAATGATGCATAACTTTTAAAACAATATAGTAGAAGTAATGCATGTTTATAATATTCTAAATAAACTAATGTTGTTGAGGTTAAAATAAAAATCTTAAGGTGAATGGAGAGTGATACCTTTATTTATAAGGTCATAAGTGCAGCTTTTAACTTATACAAATGTTTGATTGTTTTGTCTCACACTAGCCTTAACCTAGTTTCGCCCACAGTAAATATGTAGTCTTGTATCGGGAGCCTGTTTCATAAGGCTACAAGTCTACAATTTACAAGATAATTTACCTGTAAATTGTAAATAATGAGAAAATTATGCTACAAATAAACACTTGTAACTATACGTTAAGTTTTACCATTTAAAACTTTTTTTACAAATAAGGTTATAGTTGAGTTTCATAAAACTACATGTAGATTATAAGCACTTGTAAATCCAGGAGTATTTTGGGCATTTTAAAAGTAAACACATTTTTATTTTACTAAATTTGCTTACTGGGTGAATTACACAGTTAACAATGGGAAAAGTCTATCGCTCTCTTTTCAACACTTCCGATTCACTGATGTAGCAGATTAGATCAGTTTCAACAAGTTCCATAATTTTCTGATGCATTTTGGGATGCCACTGTCCAACCAACCAAAAGGCAGAGAGAGAACTAAGCGTCAACTCTTGTGATAGGTTCAGAATATCGCATGATACGAAAGTAGTCTCCGACATCAGCAAAGAGGAGGGAAGGTATGTTCTCAGAAAGACAATGTGCAGAGTGTGTCCTGACACAGACGTAGTTGGAACTCAACTAGTGAGTAGACGTGTATCACACTTATCTAAATTTAAAATGTAGTAAGATGTAATGAAACTCAACAAGTGAACAGACGTGTATCACACGTATCTAAATTTAAAATGTAGTAAGATGCTATTGTACTTAACAAGAGTACAGATGTATCACAGGATCAGAAGTATATTATGTTGTTATAACTTGAGATTAAAATAAAACTCAATATACAAAATAAATTAGTTGTTTGCATCTCTTATTAGAGAATAAATTTATCATCTTGTGCATGGAGAAACGTAAAAATTTGATCGGCACATACATAGGAACACAATAGGAAATACAGGTAGGGAACCGTGCTTACTCTAACACAATCCAGCAGTGTGCTGCACACTTGGGTATTACACATGGTGCGGGTGCGGCACCCTCGGATATTACACATGGTGTGGGTGCAGCGTCCTTGGGTATTACACATGGTGTGGGTGCAGCGTCCTTGGGTGTTACATATGACTCCCACCATGGACCAGAGGCAGTTACAAAGGAAAGCCCAAGCATGGGGAAGGGAAGAGACGAGACAGCCTTGGTTAAGAACAAATTAAACTATGCAATGACCTAGAGTAGTGTTGAGCCTCAAACACTAAGAAAATTAATATAATCTACTTTCATAATTTTATTTTATCTCTTAGCTCTAATTGAGGAAGCTCCTACCAAAATGTATTTTAGGTCCATATGGTTTGATTGATAACTGATGTATTTTTTATAAGGCTGTAACAAAATAATTTTAAATTGGTTTGTGTACATTTGGTTGCTTTAACAATGGGGAACTAATATGTATATATTAATATTTCACTTATAAATAAAACAACCGACTTGTAAATACTTTCCACGATTTCCCTAGAATATACAAGTCATACTATTTTCTTTATAAAAACCCTTTATATTTCCGGTTGTAAACCATTAATTTGTAACTTGTAAATTATATATTTGTAGTTTTCTGAAACAGGCACCTAGTAAGGATGGTAGGGGGTGGTAGTGGTGGAATAGACGACTGCATTAAGTTAATTAGTTAGGTTTTCCCCCTTTCTCCCTTTATTATCACAAAAATGCAAACCAAAGCTATGGCAAAATTACAAAGAACTCAAACCTTAGATGTGTTAAACCTAAATCTTCTTTAAGGGGTGACAACTGGGTAAGTATAGTGGTGGGGAAATGCACCTAATACTGATATTAAAAAAAAAAAACTTATGGCTAAGACTATTTGATCATTGATGTTAGTGACTAGAAAAACAATAAACCTGGAAATCTGAAACATGACATTCATTCTTGAGAAGCATCAAGAATGTGCACTTCTTTTTTACATACTCTGCCTTAAGGTCATTTGACAATAAAATTTTATTATATAATTTTAACAAGTAACATATATTGTGATTAAATAATTTAATATCATTACAGTTCATGAGTTAAAAGGGCTCAAACTTTCTATTTTATACTTTTCATATACCATTACTTAGGCATAGTAATTAATGCCTGGGGCTGAAATTTATGCAAGCATATGAGGTGTATAGTGAAATATCTTTTATACTTTCAAGAAAAATATTTTTATTTATATGCAGTTTAAAAGTAGTAAAATTACATCATTTTTTAACCATATGTTCCTTTTATACCCCGATAATTTTATTTTATATAATTTTTTAACACACAGTGACATTATTTAGATTTTTTTTTTTACCTAACTCCACCCGTTGGTTTTATTAATGTGTCCAAATTGATCATTGGGAATATCCATTTCATGACATTTCTTGTTTTGGCTGTACTGATTGTAGAGACAACACCAACTACCATAACATAAGTGCCAGACCAAGGCAGAGGGTCGAATAATCCCAAATATTGACACACCCAAGCAAAGCGGACACTGGCTTGCTTATTTGGTGGCGTTGCAGAAATGGGCTGAGAGATTGCTACATGCTATATTTTCCAATAAAGATCTCCTAGCCTCACCGAAGTTAAATTCCCTGCAAAAATGATATAGATGCAAAAAAAGCTTATTATTTCTCATTATCGAATGACCTTAAGCTATGAGTGAATAATGACCCAGAGCATGGGACAATTCCTGGGTATCTCAGTATTAAAAAATTGACGTGCTACGCTAAGTTTGCTTTGCTTGTTCAGGTATATTTTTTAATTTAACCATTTTAGTGCCACGCCTATTTCAGAATTGGTGTGCAAAGAGTGCCAAAGTCCTGTTAGGTTTTGTGTGCAAAGATTGCCACAGATATTTCCTCATTTTTGTAAGTGTTTATGAGAAAGTTCGCCAAACTTTTTTTATGAGACAATTATTTTTATTTTTCTATCATTTTAATCCATTTATACGGTTCCTTAATAATAATAAATCAATACAATTTAATTAAAATTATTTAATTTCTATTTTTTTAAATATATTTTCAAAACTATGGTTTATTAACATATCAAAAAAATATTATATATATATTTCACAATTCTTTTGCTGTAGTTAATTTAATTTTATACAAGAAAATAAAGTTTTGAAGATATATGATTATAATCAGGAATTAGAGGAATTTTTATTTGATATGCTACTTTAGATATTTTTGGGCCATTATCTCTTACCTTACAGCAATATTTATTATATACATACCTCATGAATGAATATTTAGACCTACAAATAATGCGGTTTTCAAAAAAATCTTTTATAATGAATGATTTCATATATTTTTTTACATATTATATAAATTTATAAAGTTATTACACCCATTTACTTATTTTGGTAGACACAAATTTTCATTCACGTAGCATAAAATGAAAATCTAAATAGTTTATTTTTCTAAGCTCAGAACAATTTAACTGGTACATTTGAAAACTGTTTACAAAACTATTTACTTCAGTATGAATGTTAGCCAAACTTAAGTTTTTACATGAAACCCGTATGTAAATTGGCTTTGCACTTAGCACATTGAGAACGTGACCATACACCACTGTAAATGCACTAAGCTCCCAGTTCATATAACAACTATTTACAGTAGATTTTTATTCACAAACTTATATAAAATAATAGAGGGAAATGTACTGTTTTCAGTGATATGACACTATCAGGTAAAGTGAAAACTAGTGCAAATCTGGAGAGCCGACCTCATCGGTAGGTGGAGCCGATAAGATCGGCTCGTGGCACCAAAAGGGTTAACAGGCAGGACACACACACCCTGTACTCATCACAAAACATTGTTAGGAAAATTAAGTCTCATAGATTATGGTGGACAGGACATGCTACACATATGGGAGATTCTAAAACCTTGTTCAAGATTCTGAGTGGCAAACCCAATTTAAAGAGACCTTTGGAAGACCTATACACATAAAGGGGGATAACATTATAATATAATAACCTAAAAGAGATAGGGTATAATGAGGAGGACTGGATAGAACTATTTAAACATAGGAATAGGTGGCGTACTATCATAAGTACAGCAGTGAACTTTCGAGTTTCTAGTGCCATAGAGTGAGTAAGTACAGTAAACTCTCAATTCTACGACTCTGGGAATAGTGTCCCTCTTGAAATAACTACCCTTTTTTGGGGAACCATGAAAAATGTGTTAGAAAAGGTCAAAATTTTTAATCAGATCGACCGAAAAATATGTTTGTTGCACCTATTTATGTCGCTGCATTGCGATTATCTTTGTGAGTGCTGCATTAATAGTAACTGAGGTGGTTCAGGTATAAGAATAGATTATATATAGCATATAGAACTTGACTATGTGCCCGCCCCCCCCTTCACCCCAGCAAGACAACTTTCCCTCGCGTGCGACTGCCACTACATCACGCGCTAGGCATGTTTATGCCATTCTCGACTTGGTTACGTTTTTGGTCTGATTTTGTGATTGATTTTGTGATTGATTTTTGACGACCCACGCTATTTTATTTTATTTTATTTGATATGAACTTATAGTTTCGACAAAATGAGTGGAAAGAGGACAGGACCTTCTTGACGCTCATGAAGAAGTACGAGATCAACCAAGAAGTGGATGAGAAGAAGATTAAAAAAGGCAGAGATTGCGCAGTGGCATGACATCCTGAAGTCAACACTTTTCACAATTCTCAAAATGAAAGAAAAAATTGTGAATACAGTGCAGAAGGAAGGCCAAAATGTAAAGGCTAAAAATTTGAAGGGTGCAATGCATGCAAATCTGGAGCAGGCTATGCTAGAGTGGTTCAGCCATCGTAGAGCGTAAAACGGGCCCACAAACGGACCGATGATGCAGAGCAAGGCCAATGATATTTGAGCTGAGGTTGGGTATAGAAAACTTTAAATAAGTGTTCAAATGGGTTTCTAGAGAGTTTCAAAGTGCGTCACAGAGTATTTAGCCACAAGGGAGTCGGTGAAAGCGCTTCGGTCGACCCAAAACCGGTGAGGGATTGGATACACTTGCTCCAAAACATCCTTAGGCACTATCAGCCTCAAGATGTAAACAACACTGACTAGCTGCAGATGTTCTAAAACCTCATGTAAGATCACACTCTTGCTGAGTAAGGATGCGAAGAAGAGCAAGAAGTGCCTCACTGTCCTTCTGCGCAACATGGACAGCAGCGATAAGATGAAGCCCTTCGTGATCGGGAAGTTCAGGAAACCCCGGGGTTTCAAGGGCAACATCCTATCTTGTGACTTTGATTTTAATAAGAAGGCATGGATGACCTCGGAGGTGTTCACGAGGTGGCTTAATGGCTTTGATTCGAAGATGGGAGCCGCAAATAGAAAAGTCGTGCTCTTTGTCAACAATTGCCCTGCACATCCTGCTCTTGACATATTCAGAAACATCGAGCTGGTGTTTCTGCCAAAGAACACCACTAGCATGCTTCAGCCCCTAGACCAGGGGATAATCCAGCAAGTGAATGTGAAGTTCTGAGAGATTAATGTGTGGAGTATGCTGTAGAATCTCGACATGGGTAAGGAGGTCAAAAAGTGGGACATGTTCAGGGCCATGGAAGGAATCGTCGCCAGTTGGAGGGCCATGAGACCAGCGGTAATCGCCAACCGCGTCAGACACGCCCACTTTGTCCTACCAGTCGACGAAGAGGCTTCCGGCTGTATGCTTCCTGCCGCTGCCAGCGCTGAAGACCCAGACGAACCACCGCCGGTGGACGCCAATTCCTAGCCAGGCCCCTCCACAGAACCGCAGATTGGCCTCTGAATGGAACTGCATGCAGCCTGGCCTATCAACAGCACCTTTGTCTGCTCCCCTGACTTTCACTTAGCAGTGCGACAAGGAAACGTGGCAAAGGTTGGCCCCAGACTGCACGTATAAGGAGTACATAGCAGCAGACGATGACATCAAAGTTTGGGACAACCTTGATGACACAGGTATAATCAGAAAGCAGCAGGAGCCCAGCGATGAGGGGGAGGAAGAAATGTAAGAAGATCCTAAATTATTATTATTAGCACCGCGTCTTACTACCCGTTTGGGTTATACGCACTTACGCTAATGTGTGATGGTAGGGTGATTGTGAGATGAAATGAAGGACCTACAGTTTAACGTGGAATCCGAACCACGGTGGTGGCCTGGTATTCCCCACATTCACAAGATGTCTTGTCAGAGGTGAAGGAAGGGTTTGGAAATCAGATAAATCTGTGCCGGGACCGAGGATTGAACCCCGGCCGCCAGCACAGAAGTCTGACACCTTACCCCTAGACCACCAGGTCACCCCAAGATCCTAAAGACACCCCCACAATGATAGATGTCCTAAACGTCGGGGACGTCTATTCAAGAGCACTTAAGGGCCAGGGTGCTAGCAAAGAGCTGTGGTCCCAGTTCTATAATGTGAAAGACTTCATCGAGCAAACTGGCGCTAAGAAGAAGCAGGTCTCCATAGTACACTTCAAGAAATAGGTAGGTTTTATTTTAATTTTACATATTGTCCAAAAAAATGCAAATTTTGCGTATGAGGGTCGAGGGTGGAACAAAATTGTTTCAAATTTCAATAACAACCCCTTCAAAATAATGACCCTTGTCCAGGGAACTGTGAAAGGTCATAGAATCAAGAGTTAACGGTAAGTAAATTACCCTTAAATAAGGTGTTCTAAGAACTCGTCTCAGTGGCGTGGTTAGCAAACGCGCTAGTCGTGTTAAACTAGACTGCCGAGGTTAGAAGGTTCAAATCTTGGTCGGTGCGGGCTCACTTAATCTATATTCAACATTCCCAATTTCTACTCCATTAGCGTGATTAGGTGAAAGACTTCATCGAGCAAACTGGCGCTAAGAAGAAGCAGGTCTCCATAGTACACTTCAAGAAATAGGTAGGTTTTATTTTAATTTTACATATTGTCCAAAAAAATGCAAATTTTGCGTATGAGGGTCGAGGGTGGAACAAAATTGTTTCAAATTTCAATAACGACCCCTTCAAAATAATGACCCTTGTCCAGGGAACTGTGAAAGGTCATAGAATCAAGAGTTAACGGTAAGTAAATTACCCTTAAATAAGGTGTTCTAAGAACTCGTCTCAGTGGCGTGGTTAGCAAACGCGCTAGTCGTGTTAAACTAGACTGCCGAGGTTAGAAGGTTCAAATCTTGGTCGGTGCGGGCTCACTTAATCTATATTCAACATTCCCAATTTCTACTCCATTAGCGTGATTAGGTGAAAGACTTCATCGAGCAAACTGGCGCTAAGAAGAAGCAGGTCTCCATAGTACACTTCAAGAAATAGGTAGGTTTTATTTTAATTTTACATATTGTCCAAAAAAATGCAAATTTTGCGTATGAGGGTCGAGGGTGGAACAAAATTGTTTCAAATTTCAATAACGACCCCTTCAAAATAATGACCCTTGTCCAGGGAACTGTGAAAGGTCATAGAATCAGGAGTTAACGGTAAGTAAATTACCCTTAAATAAGGTGTTCTAAGAACTCGTCTCAGTGGCGTGGTTAGCAAACGCGCTAGTCGTGTTAAACTAGATTGCCGAGGATAGAAGGTTCAAATCTTGGTCGGTGCGGGCTCACTTAATCTATATTCAACATTCCCAATTTCTACTTCATTAGCGTGATTAGTAATTAAGTGTATAAACCAAATGGGTTGTAAGACCCGTTTATGTATCTAGAAGTTAAAACATCAGTTGATGTTATGACGGGGTCCAAGAAGTTGATAATAAGGAGAAAATGAAAAATACCAAAGGAATCATGTCGTGGTGCTAAATAAAAGGGGGGTAGGGGGTCCTCTAAAAACAGATAATTTAGTTTCTCATATAAAAAAACACTCTTCAGATAAAAACTTTGATAAACAATATATTCTAAGAGCCTTTCAAAATAAACCAAATTTAAAAAGCAGTCATTAGCAAACTACTGTTTAGTAAAAATTTCTTTGAAAAGCAAGTACACAGTCTTATTTATCATGTAACACATTAGTCATATCTGTTTTGAACAAAATTGTTAATAATCTTCTCTAACTTTCAAAATTTATAAAAATTATACATTAATAAATTACTCAGAACTGTAATTAGAATAAATATTTTACCTCTAAGTATGACATATAACACATAGATAGCATGTGTGAACAAAACCCATAAACTCATTTTGGTTGTATCCCCCAGGTACAGACAGATAGGTATACAGAAGGCTAGAAAGACATGGATACACAGGCCTACATAATTATAGTACAGTGGAACCTGGATAATTCGAACTCGAAGGGACCAGGTAAAATTCAAACTATCAAAAATTTTGAATCAAATAAGTTTTTCAAAAGGAATTGAAAAGAAACACAGTTAAGTTTCCAACCAAGCTAAAAAACTTTATTTGACGTATTTGGACATAATTTGTTCACCATTTCTTTAAAAAGTCAGAGATTTTTATCTGTTTTTCTGATTTAAGTCTCTCAGTCATAATGTATGATCCTAATTGATTTATTGACTGGAAAATTGAATCACTTACATTGTTGTGACTTTCAAAAAAACACCCGAGTTCTTGGATATGCTCCATGACTTTTGCTGCACTCGGGATAGGACTTTCCTGAACTAGTGAAGAATTGTCCTCTTCATAACCAGATGCTCCAAACTCAGCTTGGATGTTATTGTTAAGAACTTTGGCGACAAAGTCCACATCAGTAACTTAACCACACACTGCCACATCTTCATAAACACTGACAAAGTCCACTTCAGAGATAGCAGGATCAGGAGTAACTTCCCCCTAGTTGGCGCAGCTTCAGTCACAGTTTATTCATCATTTTCTTTCTTGATAAACCCAGCTTTTTTAAAAGAGTTCTGAATGGTCTCAACTTTCACTTGGTCCCACGCTTGCTTACACATTCTTGAGGCTTGAAGAATGCCAAGCAAAATTTTCTGAGTAGACAAATCTCTAGCAAGAATTTTTTCAACAACAATAATCTGTAGAAAAGTTTTAGGTTCTTAATTTTATTCCTTGGTCCATAGGTTGAATAGCTAGTCATATTTGGCAGCGGGGGGACCTTTACATTTTCCAATAGGTGAACTCTGTTATGCGCGGTGCAATTGTCTATGAATAAAAGGATTGTCCAATTTTGTTTGCCAAATTTGTCAATTTATAAAAGCCATTTTTCAAACAGATCACCTATCATCCATGCTTTTTTATTTGACTCGTATTACTTTGGCTTTGATTTTACATTTTTGAAACAATGTGGGTTAGCCGATTTTCCAATCATTAACAACGGCAGCTTTTAAGAACCATCCATATTTGCTCTAACTAACAGTGTTGTTCGATCTTTACTAAGCTTTCCCCCACTGCACTGTTCACCTTTAAATGTAAGAGTTTTGCCAGGAGTACACTTGTAAAAAAGTCCTGTCTCATTGACATTAAAAATGTTTTTCAGTTTTATGTTCTGGATCATTTCTTTCAAGTCTTCCTCCAATTATGGAGCTGAACGCACATCAACAGCACCACTTTCACCATAAACAGCTTTGAAGGAAATTCCGTTTTGTGGTTTGAATCCATCTAGCCACCCTGCACTCGCTTTGAAGTCTGTTTTTCCTAATTCAGTTGTGAAATGTTCACCCTTTGCTCTAAGAAGAGGGCCGCTCACTGGGAGTTTGTCTCGCGGTTGTTTGAACAACTTCAGTACACAGTTGTCCACATATGGGTTTTCCAGTCCTCTTAATCTTTTCCTATTTTGTACACTCCCATTCATTGCTCAATTTTTTTGTTTGTTTTTAAAAAATGTTGAAATTGGGTTAAGGGGAATTCCGAAGGCATTTGTAATTTCTGATTTCTTTTTAAGTACCCTTTCCACTTCCTTTATCACCACTACTTTTTCGACCAAAGTTTATGATTTATAGGACTGTGGCTTGGATAGTTACATCACGATAACAACACATACAAAAACTAATGTACAGTATGTACTAAACAAAACTAAAACTAGACCAAAACTAAACAACAAAACAAAATAAACTCGCATATCACAAGAATATCGCTACGACCAAATCACTGAGAACAGCGCACGTAACCACTCGAGAGGTTCGACCTTGACTAACGGAGTACAGAACTGTTTGTGCAAACAAAGATGTATGGGTGAGCGGGTTAGGGGGAGGGGCGTGAAGAAGGGTACTGACCAAATTCCAACGTCACATGTTTCCAATAGAAGTAGGAAAACAATACAGCACAGTACATTACAACTTACTAAAAGTTTGAATTAACCAAAACCAAATTTGAACTATCCACGATTTCTCAACATTGTTTTAATAAAACATTCACAGGACTGAGTGGAAAATTTGAATTAAAGACAATTTCAAATTACAGAAGTTCGAATCAGTCAGGTTCCACAGTAATTGCTTTTGTGAGCTGCGGGGCACTTGAAAACATCACAATTTATCACATTCTAAATAGAGAAAATGTTCCCAATGATTAGTTTATGAGCTACTTATTTTATAAGAAAAGTTAAAAATGGTATATTTTTTATGTAAAGACAAAAGTACACTAATGGTAAACTTATGGTCTTGATATTAATTTTATAAATTTACAATTTGACAGGTGGATGGATACCTAATGCTACTAAGCTTTCATTAGAGTTGTTTATAATGTACTCTAATTCTGTAAATTTGAAAGTTCCTTGTTAAGTAGGATTTTTTTTTTCTCTATGTTGGGCAAAAGCTACTTAATGATAGTAAAATATATTTCATTTCAGTTTCTATTTCAAGCGATAGTTGTTAATCACCTAACACTGACTATAATGGTAAAAACATTCCGATATAAAATATTTTGAACTATACGGCAACTCCTCCATTGTTAAATCTTAAGGTACCAGTGGTCTCCACTTTTAAAAATCCATGATTTAATTGTTTCATACATGCTAATTTAATTGGAGCCCTTTATATTTAGAAAAATTGAAAAGTTAACTTTAAGAAAACCTACATATTTTAAAATTCCGATTTTTTTGTTGCAGTTAATTTTTTCTTAAATGGATGTCTCATAAACAGCTTATTTAGTTCCTTTTTATAGGATCTCAAATTATATGCCAAGTCATTACATCTTTTGATTAGTAGCCCAATCCTTCACTTTTTAAATTTGAACATTTTGTTGGGTTTTGGTGAGTTGGTCGTTAGTATACTCTGAATTGATTCCTAAAAAGATTTTTCCTCAAATATTTTGCGCTTGGTTGATAAAAATGTGCTTCCATTTTATAATCTCAAAATTGATGTTTAGATCTTCATGCTAATGACTCTCTCTATTCCCATCTAAGCCATTTAGCTTGTTTAGTAAAAAAATAGTTTGTGGAATAGATTTAATGCTTTAAAGCACCTTTCAGAAGAATCAAATACAACATTTACTACAAGAAAATTGATTTTAAAAGTGGGTACTATCGTAAATATGGTCTTGTAACAAGTTTTTTTTTAAAAAAAGGAGTATTTGTGTGTATATGGGGTGGGGTAGAAACATTTATCGTCTAGACGCACTATTAAAATATAATTTCTGTAGCTCTGCAAAATTTACCAAAATTAGTTAGATATGTTTACTTCAAAATATAATCAAGCTTGTTTATTTAAGTATAATGGTTCATTTGAAAACAATATTTAATCAGCAACATAAATAAATCAAAATGACCCAGGCCATAGACTGGACTTAGAAATGGATGTAGAGTAAAACTGGCGTAAATTTACAGCACCATCTTCTACACCTTCAAAACATTTTTAATTACTTTAAAATGGGTTTTTATTAAAAAAAGAAAATCTTTACCATTTCCTTTTGGTAGACTTTGCCACGAGCCACTTCAAATATGACCTCTTCCTTGTCCCTCAAAAAAAAAAANAAAAAAAAAAAAAAAAAAGTATAGCTCTGGCATTTACATCACATCTTTCTTAAGGTCTGGATCAAAAAGTAATTATTTCAATTGTTGTGTGTGTTCAGCTACAAGTAAGGAGTAGGCAAGTAGGAGTATGTACACAAATATGCTAAAACCAGTGGCGGCAGAGACATATTTGTGAGGGGAGATTAGAAAAAAAAAAGTTTCACAAGAAGAAGAAGGGTCCAGGGACCCAGCCCCAGACATTTTTTGAAATTGAACACCCCTAGACACTATTTGAGTGGTCCTAGTATAGATGTTCATTATGAATTAAATGTTTCTAAAATATATTTAAAGTTGTCTTTGCCTGGAAAATATTTGAAATTTATATGCCTCTAAAAGTTATTTAGAGTGGTCCTTACCTTCAAATTCGCAACAGAATGTAAAATTCCAGAACGTTTTAATTTTTTTCCTCTCGATGTACAAAGTTCAAGCATAATACCAGTTTTTCCTGGCTTTCCCGATCAATGGCCACCTTGAGAATATTTTCTAACACTTTAAGATCATTAGTAACTTAATAAGGACCTAAACTAAATCACTGCAAACTGGAAAGGACAGGAGCCAATATTACCTTGTGGAGGTTCACTGGCCTTGAAAACATGGTAGAATACATAAAACATGTTTGTTCTACAACATTTTAAACATCAGTGAACCTCTACAAAAGTAAGGTGGGCTCTCATTTCAATACCTAACCACATCCAATACAATTTTAAAAGTGTATTAGAGAACTATATTTTAGGATAGATTGGTACCTTAAGGAAATATTAATTTATCAGCCATTAAACCTACCACTGAGCAGTTGGTTTTGATTGCATTGAAATAAAGCCTCCATCCACTGGAACAGCTAATGTTAGATTCAAAAGAGGTGAAGGTGATGCCATTGCATGGGAATTATACTTGTAGTCCACCTTGAGGTCTGTGTGGCTCTGCTCACACTTCCAGTAAGCAACAAGCTGAAATGGGCATGATCCGGCTCCAACCTTGGACTTTATCTGAAAATTTGAGTTTAGTGTTAGTGTAAGACTAGGGCTGGATCAAGAAATTTGGGTACCGTAGGCCACTTGCAAAATATGGAGCCCTATTAACTTTTATTACATTTATAGTAAGAAAAGGCCATACAAACTTAAAACCGTGTGCACAATAACCCTTATTATAATAAGCAACACATAAAAATAAAGAGTTGACTTGTTAACCATTCGGTTTAGATATCATATTATAGTAATGATTTACAATTTCTTTACCCTCTTTAGCGGTAAAATAGTGATTGATGCACAACCTTTTTGTGGGTATGGCCCAGTGAAGTATTATTTAATTTAGAATACCCCATGCTACTATGTTAATAGAATAAACATTCTCCTTCTAATTACGTGAGACCTTATGTTTATGGTGGATTTTTGGGGCCCTATACATATTTCAAAGGCTAACCAAGTCAATATCAAAAGTCATTTTATTGCAACTAACATTTTACTAGAGGAATACAAAGGCTGCATCTTACCTAACCTGGTGTTTTTCATATCCTTTATGTCATCCATAAAAATAATTTTGATGACCCCTTAATAACTCAAGGCCTGAAATGGGGTTGCGAGCCCAGGGCTGCACACCACTGGTGTAAGTCACCACTCTTGCAATTAATTGGACTGCTAATGTCGAGGAGTTCAAGGTTAAAGTTCTAGTCAGGTGTATTGATGTACCGTATATATATAAATAGCTGTGAACACTTTTGGAATTATCTGATTCAAGCATATTTAATTTGAAATGTTAATACTTTATAGAAGTGCCTTTTATTTCTAAGCACACCAAACTATGTATGTGATTCTGTAGATCCTATTTAATATGTATGTATATATATAAATTACATTAAGAATTCTCCTAGTGTGAACCTTAATGCCCAAGTCTTTATCATATTAAATACATTCTGTACTGGACTACATATTTTATTTCCCTTCATCGATTAACTCGTGTTAACAATTAGTTATAAAACTTGCGTAGAGCCCCAATGGGTTGCAAGACACAGTTGAAAATAAAAAAAGTAGAGAAGAAAACACACTTACAGTATACACAATTAACACATTCTTAGAACTACTTGATATTTAAGTAAGAGTGAAAAAGTATCTACAATTTGTAACCCTCATGCCCTTTTTTACTTTCAATGTAAAAAGACCAGTCAACAACCACATTAACAGTTTTAACTTTTAGGAAGAGCACATTTAGTTTATTTATATTTAGCTTAGAATGCTTGTACAACTGGGGTAGTTCTTATTTCTCAGAAATACCCCCTTTTTGATATAAGATTTATTCTCACTTTAAGCTTAGTAAGACTTCTTAAGCTTTTATTCTAAATGGTAAAGTGAGAAAATACTACACAATACTATTTTGTAATTGCTAATAATTGCCTGCTAATTGACAATTTTCTACTGAACCTCTTGGATAATAAATATATATCCTTCCCTTACAAATGTCACAAGTAAATAGTTCAAATAGGTTTTTAAAGTTCATACTTAAAAGATGCAATAGGATCTTTATTTACTCTTAACATTTTATTTTATAATATTCAATTTCAGTACAAATTTTAATGTTTTTTTTTTATCACTGCGTATTACTACCCATTCAGGTTATATGCCTATGTACTAATTACACTAATGGGTTATGGATTAGGAAGGTTTGATTGAGCAAGTGCACCCAAATTTGCGTGGAGGGAGAGTGGGAAGCTATTTAGGGGAACCCACCCTCAGTGCACTCAACCGGGATCAAACCCTGATTTCCCAGTCTTTGGCAGACTACTATATTAAGAGAGTAGAGCGTTAGACCACAAGGCCACCAAGGCAGGTCAGTTCTAATTGAATTTATTTTGAGGGTTCATGTACTTGTTCTTTAAATATAAATGTTAATTGCAGTTATTGGATTTGGTACCTTTTCGAACATCTGTGCATGAGGCAGCATTCGGTTATATTCAATGCAGTGAAAGATATAATATAATTTTATCTTTGTTACACTTTCAAAGAACGATTTAAAAAACTATAATTATTAAAATTTTAAAAAGATAATTGAAAAAAAAAGTTTCGTGGCTCTTTAGGGGCACCTTTAAGTGGCCCTTGCCTCACCTTAATCCGGTCCTGTACAGTATGACCTTAAGACTTATCCCATATAACATAAAACCAAACTAAATATGGTGATGAAATTTCATAAATAAATCATCCTCTTCACTCTGTATTATATTACTTGCAGTTTTAAGCCAACGATCGCCAATAGTGGGAATATAAAGTGAGTACATACAAAAATAAAATGAGTTTTATTAGCTCACTTTTATCTATGAATTTATGCTATCTAATCTAGTGGTTAGGGAGGGGGGTTAAGCTTAAGAAAATGCACAATAATTAATTCTCTGGAAAATCATCTTATGGTAAAATTCAAACTCTGTAGACCCAGTCACTATCTGAATCCTAGTATTTGCAGTCAGATTTAGGAGTGGTAATTGTTATGTCAACCCTGTCCATTTAAGAATTGTTTCAAGTATTGAAAGTAATTTGAGGTAAACATACTTTTATAAAACCAACATTAAATTGTGAATTGGATAAGTATATTTATTTCTATGATTTTAAGTTCAATAATATTTACTTAAACCAATCTTGCTCTATGTGTAATATGTTTGTTAAGATTGTAATCAGGTTAGTAACCAAAAAACTTTGCACAAAATACAGTCAACTCTTGATTCTATGACCTCAGGAATAGCGTCCCTCTCGAAGTAACAACTCTTTTTTGGGGAACCGCGAAAAATTTGGAAATAAAGGTCGAAAATTTTAGGAAATCGGCTGTAAAATGTGTTTGTTGCATTTATTTAGGTCACTGCATTGCAATTATCTTTGTGAGCACTCTATTGTTAGTAATTGGGGTGGGTCAGGTATAAAAATAGACACCACCCATCAGTGCCAGCCAATATCACTTGACTCTGTCCACCCACTCCCACAAGCAAGACCATGGAAAATGTGAGCAAGACAATGTTCCCCTGCGCGCGACTGTCACTACATCACATGCCAGGATTGTTTTTGTCATTTTTATTTTGTTCTTGATTTGGTTACGATTTTGGTTTGATTTTGGTGAAAGATTTTTGAAGACTCGCGCTATCGTTTTTGCCATAGTTATATCGATTTGGTTACTTTTTGGTTTGATTTTGTTAAAAAATTTTGACGATCCATGCTAATTTTTTTATTTGATACAAATTTATAATTTAGACAAAATGAGTGGAAAGATGACCTTCTTGACACTAATGAAAAAGTACAAGATCATCCAGGATGTAGATAAGAAGATTACAAAGACGAAGGTTGCGCGGTGGCACGGGATCCTGAAGTTGACATTTTTCATGATTCTCAAAATGAGAGAAGAAATTGTTAATGCAGTGCAGAAGGTAGGTCACAATGTAAAGGCCCAAAATTTGAAGGGTGCAATGCACGCAAATCTGGAGCAGGCTATGCTGGAGTGGTTCAGCCAGCATGGAGCGCAAAACGTGCCTATAAATGAACCAATGATGCAGAGAAAGTTCGATGAGTTTGCCCTGAGGTAAGTTAGGTGAAGAAGACGTTTAAGTGTTCAATTAGGTGGCTAGAGCGTTTCAAAGTGCGTCACAGAATATCCAGCCACAAGGTCGTCGGTGAAAGCACATTGGTTGACCCAACACCGGTAAGGGAGTGGATGCCCTAGGGCTGAAACATCCTTAGGCACTATCAGCCTCAAGATGTATACAACGCTGATAAGCTGGGGATGTTCTACAACCTCATGTTAGATCACACTCTTGCTGTGAAAGGGGATATGTGTAAGGGTGCGAAGAGAAGCAAGGAGCGCCTCACCGTCCTTCTGTGCTACAACATGAATGGCAGCAATAAGATGAAGCCCATCGTGATCAGGAAGTTCAAGAAACCCCTGGATTTCAAGGGCAACATCCTGCCTTGTGACTATGATTTTAATAGATACATGGATGACCTCGGGGGTGTTCACCAGGTGGCATCAAGGCTTCAATTTGAATATGGACGCCAGAAATAGAAAAGTCGTGCTCTTTATTGACAACTGCCATGCACATCCTTCTTTGACAAACTCAGAAGGCTGGCGGTAATCGCCAACTGCTTCTGACATACCCACTTAGTCCTACCAGTCAACAATAGGCTGCCATCCGTGTGTTTCCCACTGCTGCCAGTGCCGAAGACCCAGACGACTCACTGCCAGTGGATGCCAGTTCCCAGCCAGGCCCCTCCACGGAACCACAGGTGGGCCCCTCCATGGTATCACAGCCTGGCTCAACAACAGCACCTTTTGTCTACCCACCTGACTTTCACTCAGCCATGTGATAAGGAAACATGGCAGAGATTAGCCCCAGACTGCACGTATGAGAAGTACAAAGCAGCAGACGATGACATCACAGTTTGGGGCAGCCTCTATGACGCCGATATAATCATGGAGCAGCATGAGTCCAGCCATGGAGGGGGAGGAAGAAATAGAAGAAGAGCCTGAAGACATCCCCACAATGAAAGCTGTTCTGAAAGCCGGAGACGCCTATTCAAGAGCACTTAAGCACCAT
This sequence comes from Timema monikensis, assembly GCA_902151445.1. NCBI lineage: Eukaryota > Metazoa > Arthropoda > Insecta > Phasmatodea > Timematidae > Timema > Timema monikensis. The sequence continues at coordinate 233,725 of CABFVZ010000665.1, read as the reverse complement.
GGCGCTAGCTAAGAGCTGTGGTCCCAGTTTTATAATGTGAAAGACTTTGTCGAGAAAACTGGCGCCAAGAGGAAGCAGGCCTCCATAATGGACTTCTTCAAGAAATATGTAGGTTTTTTTTCACGTGTTGCCTAAAAAATGCAATTTTTGCGTATGAAGGTCAGGGTTTGAAAAAAAAAAAAAATTGCTTAAAATTCTAATAACGACCCCTTTTCAAGGAATCGTGAAAGGTCGTAGAATTGAGAGTTGACTGTATGTACAAATTGTGTATTAGGATGCAACTTTACAGGACAATTGTATCTTTAATTAAAATACAAACTATATTGTTCAAGCCATATGAACTATTATAAATTATTTAAAAACATATCAAATTAAGATAACCCAGTGGAAGGGATTGCCCCATTAGGACAATGCTTGCTAACATATTAGAAAATTTAGATAAATTAATAAAAACCAATAGGGAAAGAATCTACTTAGTATGGCACAAGCCGACTGCTTTTTAATAATCCAGTTATATCTTTCTATGTATATTATTGAGGCTGTGCGGTATCCCGAGCTTCGGGAAAGTGGTTGTTCGTTAAACTCAGGCTAAAAAAATTATTTCCCGGGATTTTTAGAGGAAAAGTATATATAAAAAAGCTTCAATCAAGGCCTGCCTATCTATTTCACGATTATATTTAGTTTCCATTATTAGTTTATTAAATTTAAATTAACCTTTTATTCTGTAAAGTAGATGGATACCCACAACTTCAGTTACATTTATTTTATAACTACCTTACAATACAACTGAGTGATATTAGTTAACATAACCATACTATATATAACTGAGAGCAATATCTCTTCCTGAATTGGGGTTTAGGCAGGAAAACCTATTTTTGTTGAAAATCAATGATAAAAATGGCTTTTAAATATCATGTTATGCATGAAAAATACCTTCACAAAACTTATTTTTATAGAGAAGTCTACTTTATAAATGCTATTATTTGTAATGGCATCCATTAGCTTTTGTATCTTAGATGATAAAAGTTGGATGAATTAATATTTTTGGAGAACAAAATCGCTTTTTGTGAAAGCTTTAATAACTTAAAATTAAGAGGTAACAAGACACACTGAATCATTTAAGAGATGTTTTGTTATTTTTGTGGATACAATTGTGGCTTACTTTTAAATAATCAGATCAGTTTGAATATTTTGATGTTTTACTGTGTAGGTATCTATTAAAATTCCCGCCATAAGATTTTTACTTACAAACTTATTAGTCAATTTTATCTACCTCGGTGGCGTAGTTGGCTAACACGCTAGTCGTGTTGAGCCCAACTGCCGAGGATGGGGAGATCGAGGTTCGAATCTCGGTCGGGTGAACTGGGGGAGGTTTTTCCTAAATGGTTTTCCACTCTCCCTCCATGCAAATGCGGGTTCACTTCCTCTGTATTCAACCTTACCAATTCCTAATCCATTGGCGTAATTAGTACTTAAATCGTATAACCAGAACGGGTAGTATGACGTGGTGCTAAATAATAATAAATAATAATAATTAGTCAATTTTAAAATACATTTTCAAAAATTAATTTATACTTATACTAAAAAAGGTTTTATTAAAAATAAACAATTATAATAGTTGCATTAGGCCTAGGTTTTTTAATTACAATACATCAAAAACCTTACTCATCACTTTGTAGACCAAATAATATTTTTTATTTGGAAAACTCACAATTTAAAATCGATTAATATAAACATTTTTTGTGTGCATATATTTTAACTTAAAAAATTTTGTTTTCATATTATTAGTTTAAACTAAATAAGAATTTTGTTCATGGTGTCTACTCAACTTGACCATTGAAATCCCCGACCTTTTCCCTGATTTCCCCTGATCATTTCCTAAAATTCCCGACTAAAAAAAAGTATATAACATCCTTCTAACTCGCCGCCCCCACCCCCCTTTTCCACCCTCGTTTTTCTAATAATCTTTTTATAAATAATAGTAATATGTAAAATTTGAATGATTTTTTTTTAATTTGTATTAAAATGGTTTACTAGGAATTAAAAATATATTACACAGCTACAAACCAAAAAATGACATAATTTACTGATTTAATGATTACTGTATATCATTTTCCCGGATTTTTATTGTGATTTACCTAATTCCCGGCTAATTCCCGTTTTTTCCCGATCACTTCAAATTCCCGGCTAATTCCCGTTTTCCCTGATTTTCCCGGATGGTAGACACCCTGTTTGTTTCTTTTCTCGATTCCTTTCAAAATTATTTTTGACATTTGCCAATACATTTAACATTATTGCAACTTTAAAATTATTTTGATTTTTTTTATTGGAATGAATGAGAATGTTAAGTAATTAGTACACTAAAATTATAGATTTGAAAAATAAATATAAGCCTAAAGTGGAAAATTATTTTTAATTCTTTTTTAAGTTAAAGGGACCCAGATGTCAAATGTTTGCCATAGGAGGGCCCTCTGAACTCTTTAAGATTGGGGTGAAAGGTAGAAAGTCCCCAAAAACCCTTTTAATCAATTGCACCTTCCACCCTCTACAAATAAGGTTCAGTCGCCAATGACCCAAATGACTTGCAGAAATACCGTTGACTGGGGTGACTTTGCCAACTTTTTTGGGGGGGGCGGGGGAGGGCGGCGGCGGCAAAGTAATCCCTCTAAGGTGCGTGACTTTACTCACCCCCTTTAAGATTTTTCTCAAACAGGATGATTTATAAAAACATAACTAAAAATAATAAATAGAATCTATGAACTCTCCCACATGTGTGACCATTTTTGGTTCCTCGAAATTCCCTTAAGAAGGGCACGAATTTGGGGCGCAAAGTTAAAAATGGGCAAAGTCACCTTGGTCAACGGTATTGACAAGGGTGACCTATGGCTAGGAAAGCGGCTGTTTGTGTCCTAGGTAGTCAACCTGTTCTTCCGACAACCTTGTCTACAGTTAGATTCAATTAGAAGAAACTTTTTTTACAGTTACAAAAAGTTACTTAAAATAATTTTCATGCATTCATAAGTTAAATCATGTGATTTGCAGAAGTTACATTTAATATATATTATTAAAACCTATATAATAACAATAATGAAGTGTTATCAATTTTGACTGAAATAAATGTTTGCGAGTTCTAAAAGGCACTTCCTACTAAAAACGAAAGTAAACTAGATCGGTTTCTTCATTTACTGTACTTCATAGAGTTAGTTTAAAAAATCCAAATTAGCATTAGAAATAGGTATACTAGTTTAACCTACACAATAACTAGCTAATTAATGCTAGTCTATAATACACTCAAAACAAGCAAAACTTAAATCTTTCACAAAACACAATATTTATAACATACACCTATCTCTATTAATATGGTTGTATTGTTAACTCTGCAAAGTTTATGTTATATTGACTATCTCTACTTCTTACTCCCTGTAACAATATCTTACTACTAATAGTACATTAGTCTGATTACTGGTTAGGCGTTTCTGTCATAAATTATATTAAATAAACACACTGTTTACACTATGTCAATGCATGTGTGATTTCGTTCCAAGGTCTATTAATCCTAATAGGTTATGGGCCCAGAAAGTATCAGCGTTTATTCATATTTGTAATTGTATGATTCGTGGAAAACGGTGTAACAGTGACCAACGTTTTGATCAAGTTCAACATGGCGGTGACATCTGTATCCTATACGCATCCAGGATTAAAGCCTTTTGATGGTAGTGGTTTTAAAAAGTGGTTATATCGTCTGGAGAGGCTTCTGTGAAAGAATGCTGTGCTAGAAATGCTGACTGTTGATCCACCAGATGTAATGGCGGATGCAAAAGTTAAAGGCAGCTTTTTGATGAAAGACGCTAAGGCCAAGGATTTTATTGTGCAATGCTGGCTGATAATGTTGATAATGTCAAAAATGAATCGTATTGAACTTCAGAAAAAATTAAGAAACATATCTTTTGAAGGTAAATCAAGCTTGAATGAGTTTAGCATCGAATTTGAAAAAAACAGTAGCTGAATTGAGGAATTCTGGAGGTACTGTTGAAGAACAAGAGTGTATTACTCAACTGTTGGCAGCTATGCCTGAGGGGTGTTTACCAGTTGTGATGTATATTGACATTTTATTTATGTCTAATACAAGTGCACAAAGCCATGCATTTATAGGGCATCAAAATAAGTTTAAAAGGATCGTGCAAATACATTTGGCCAATGGAATGATAATTCATGAAAACCAAATAGGGTGATGCAACCTAAATTATTTACTGCTAAGTGCTATGCCTGTAATCAGAAAGGACACATGCATTCACAATGTCCAAAAAGAATCAATTTTGCTGGAAATTCAGAAAAAGAAGTTTCATTTCTGGTGTCAAACTCTGATGGTAGCACTGAGTTAAGTTGTGGAATGTTAAATGATCATACTAATATTAATTTTGTTGTTGACAGTGGGGCAGAGACCATCTAATTTAAGCTGAATATTCAAAGTATATATTTAATTTTCAGGATATTTCTTCACAAATTAGTGTAGCTAAAGTTGGTGAAATGGTTAACTCTGATAGATGTGGTAATCTATGTTTGTTAACTAGCAACGGAATTGGTGTAATGATGCATAAGGTGTTGGCATGTGACAGTTTGTCCCATGGCCTGCTCTCTGTTAAAAGGCTCGAATAAAATAACTTAAAGGTTATTTTTAATTATAAACGTGTGACTATTCTGAAAAAGAATCTTATCAACAATCTGTATTTTGTCACTATGAATTTGAATGCAAGTGAAGTAAATCTAGTGGATAATTCTTCAGACTTGTGGCACAGAAGGATGGGAAATTCGTCTAATTTTCCTTGTAGTAAGTTATGTGAGGTTTGTCTTCAGGGTAAACAAACAAGAGCACCATTTTTGAAATGCATACCAGAAGAAAGAAAATCAAAAAGAATCTTTACATTTGTTTCATCAGATGTGTATGGCAAAATTACCCCAACTACACATGACAGTAAAAACTATTTTGTCTCATTTAATGATCATTTTAGTCATTTTACAATTGTTTACTTATTCTAGAGGAAAAGTGAAGTTGAAGAATTCATCAGAAAGTAGATTCTCTCTTTATCATAAACAAGGTTTTGATTTGAAACTGTAATTTTATCCTAACATTTGTGTTTAGTTCAATGACATGTTTTGGTAAGTCTTTAACAAGTTCAACCATTACTTTCTTAATTTATTTTAGTCTTTCATTCACAAATGAAAATGAATAGTTTTTGATAATCTTTAGCCTAAAGTATAATTATAATATATATATATATATATATACACACACACACACACATACATTTTTTATAGAAAATACTTCAGGTTGAAAGGTATTCCAATTTATTGTTGCAAGGTGACATTTGGCTAGCAATATTTTTAGTACAGTGTACCCATTAAGGTTATAAGCTATGTTTTAATTAAACAAATGGGCTTGGGATGAGAAAGATTGAATTTAGAGGAAGTGTACCCACATATGTGGCGAGAGAGTGGGAAAACCACCTTCAGTATACACAACCAAGATCAAATTATGATCTTTCCGTCAATGGCAGTCTAGTATAGTTCGAGAATAGTGTCTTAGACCATGTGGTCAGCGAAGAGGGTCTGAAATTTAAAAACAAAAAAAGAGTATGACTGTTTAATATTATTTAAAACAATTATGTACAGTTTACTAATTAAAATATATTGTTATTATTATAATTATTAATAGCCCCGCGTCTTACTACCCATCCAGGTTATACACACTTACGCAAATGTGTAATGGTAGGGTGATTGTGAGATGAAATGGAGAACCTTCAGTTTAGCGTGGAATCCGAACCACGGTGGAGGCCTGGCATTCCACACATTCACAAGTTGTGATTAATACACTTCTTGTCAGAGGTGAAGGAAGGGTTTGGTAATCAGATAAATCTGTGCTGGGGCCGAGGATTGAACCCCAGACCCCCAACACAGAATTCTGATACCTTACCCCTAGACCGCCAGGTCACCAAATAGAGTAGTAGTATATTGAAAATTATGTTTAATTTAAATAAGTAAACCAATGCATGGCTGTATCTGCGCCAAAGATAATTTACAACTTTTAAAATTAGATTTATTTTTACATTATATTCCTTATTTAATTTCAAGATATTATTTTTACCTTTTCTCTGAAATAATAAAATTTCAAGATTTTGAGATTGTTGATACTCTGCATATATAAATAAATAAATGAATATACCTTGGTAGTAGAAAGTTTAAACATCAATATTTATAGAGTTTATTATAGGAATTTACTTATAAGTTTAATAAGAAATGTAAGATAAAATAAAACTTGTATTAGAAAACTATTACATTCCTGTGATTACAATTTTGTTAATTGATTAAATATTGAAAGAAGGTTTGAAGGGCAAGGCTTACACACTAGAAAATTGTAGGCCTCAAAGTTCACAATTACAACACAACAAAACACATAATTATATAATTTTCGGACACATCAGTCCTCTTCTTCAGCAGAAAAGAGTAAAAACAGACTTGACTATGGCAGCATGGCTATAGGTTAATTATGGTCACTTAGATTCTATTGTTGTCTGTTTCTTGATTCAAAAAGTTTTAGTCTTGGATTCTGCAGTTGCCTGTTCAAACGTGTATCTTTAATCTTGATATATGGATAGAATATATTTATGTTATATTTAATAATATTTAATAATAGCTCAGTCGAAAGCATGTTTGTCTAATGAGCTAATAAGGGGCCCAAGTTCTATTCCTGGCATGGCTGAAAATTTATCATGGGTGAAATGTGGGTTTATTCTATTATAGTGATAAATTAACAGCCCGGGACTGGATGTTGTGCTGGTCCTAGTAAAATTTAGATTATAAGACATATGAAGCTATGATAGGCCTAGCAAGCTGGTAGCGGAAAATATTTAGATCTAATAAAAAAATGACCCGGCCTATAGGCTGTAAACAGTAATGGATGTAAAGTAAATTCAATCATATAATTATTAAATTAACTGTTATTAATGCTTATATAGAAATTACTGACTGGTGTGAGTAGGCCTGCTTGAAAGGAAAGCATTTAAGTTTTTCTAAGGTTGAGACCGGGGAGGAGAGGGGGGGTGCCTGAATTTGGTAATATTTTGGTGAGCAAGTTCCCACCTACAAAGCTAGGAAGCATTGCAACTAATAGGGAGGGCTCGTGTAACTCTAGTACTATCGCATGAGTGCAAATTTGATTTATTTTTTCCCATAACAAAGAAATATTTGTTGATGAAGTAATACAATGATAAGAATATGAGAGCCGATTGTCTTGTACACCCCTACCACCCTACCAGGCTCCTTTCCCCCCTACTCACTAGCAGGCGCATGCGCACTGGCAGTCGCATCCCAGCAATGTGATGTAGAGAGTATTTTCTAACCTTCCTCTGAGTCTCACACACATTCATTCTCATGTTTCTGTCTCATATGTTGCAGAGAACACGAACTTAATATTGCCCAGTGTTTTATTGCTCTGTAACTATTGGTTTTTATTTGTAACGTTTAATTAAACTGAATATTAATATAGTTAGGTACTTTGAAAGGCAATTAGTGAGGGATGAGTTAAATGAGTGTGTGGCGACTGCGAGTACAAGTAATGGCAGTACAGCGAGCAAGAAACTGTTTACCACTACCAGTCCCAGTACAGCGACAGCAGGGTCTTCAGCTGTTACTACGGTGAGTCAATCATCAAGTCTCAGACCATGTGATTTTGAGTGTGCTGCGACTTCAAGTGATGGCGATGGCGGTATGACAGGGCCGGCCGCTATTGGGAGTATATTTTTGCAAGAAATATGCGGTTCTGATTCTGAAACTAGGAAATGGGTTAATCATATGAAAATTTCCCATGAAAATTACACTGGGCAGAATGTGTAATTATCACTATCTGAAGATAAATTTTTTTGACTAATGACAAATTTATGGGCTCCTAGTAAGAATTATGACTTTAAAAGTGACATGTTGTATGATTCACAACCATTCAAATTTGACTGGTTACAAACATAGCCATGGCTGGTGTATTCCAAGACTATGAAAAGTGCATTTTGCCAGCAATGTCTGCCTTTTAGGTCTACTGTAAGCCATGGAAGGTTCATAGCAAAACCTTTGCGGCGAAATCAAAAATTTAATTGTGCTACTAGGCTACATTTGAAATCAGACTGGCATATACAACCAACCATGTATATACAGAACTTTATTCATGTCAAGGAGAACAGAACTGACAGTGTAGAACAACAAGTAAATACAACCCATAAAAAATTGAATTGTTGAAAATCGGGACAGATTGAAACCAATTCTATCCACTATTTTATTTTGTGTATGGCATGATATACTGTTAAGAGGGCAAAATGACATGTGCTGTGTTCAATGATTTGTTAAATTTTAGAGTTGAATCTGGCGATAACAAATTAAAGAGACACTTGAAATATTCTTCAAAAAAATGTTCTTTATATTTCACACAAACACAGAATGAGCTTTTAGAATTCTGTTTGTAAACATTGCCTGCAGAACTGGTGAATGAAATTAGTAATGTTCCATGTTTTTCTTGAATGTGTGATGAAACTGCTGATATACAAAAAGTTCAGAATTTATCCATTTGTGTTCGGTATGTGAATAACCGAAAACAAATACATGAAGATTTTATTAGGTTCTTTCCGTTGGAACAATTTCACACTGAGTACATAGCTCAAACAATTATGAATGCTTATAAGGATTTTGGTTTAGACACAGACAAATGTGTAGGCCAGAGATACAACGGCTGCTCAACAATGGCTGGATATATTGAGGGAGTTCAAGCAAAAATATGAGATATCTTTCTTATGTCATTTTTATTCCATTGTTCAAGCCAATGGCTTAATTTGTTTGTGAATGACTTAAATGATTTGCCTTCTGTCAGAAACACAGTATCCAAAATAAAGAAGACAATTAATGTCACAAGGAAAAGTGCCTTAAGACTGAATTATTATTATTAGCACCGCGTCTTACTACCCGTTCGGGTTATACGCACTTACGCTAATGTGTAATGGTAGGGTGATTGTGAGATGAAATGAAGGACCTACAGTTTAACGTGGAATCCGAACCACGGTGGCGGCCTGGCATTCCCCACATTCACAAGGTGTTTTGTCAGAGGTGAAGGAAGGGTTTGGAAATCAGATAAATCTGTGCCGGGACCGAGGATTGAACCCCGGCCGCCAGCACAGAAGTCTGACACATTACCCCTAGACCACCAGGTCACCCACCTTAAGACTGAAGATTGTTGACTCCCACAATGTATGAAAATTGTGTTAACCACGATGGAGGGAGAAACATAAAAGTATCAGGCATTTTAGCCATAAATTTACAACCCTTGTGGAAAGACTACAAGAAATATCAACAACAATGCATTTTAATAACAAAGCATGGAGTGAGCTCATGTGCTTCTTTATGCTGTCACCACAAAGATATCAATAGTCAATACAAAAATTATGGAAATTATGCAGCAAAATTTGATCCAATTACTGTTATATTACAGGGTGTTTCCAGTTATTTGCTACAAGCACCAATAGACATGCAGAAACTTTTATTTGTATTGCAGCAAGACAGGGAAACAAGCAAACATTATCAATGTGGACTTAAAACCTCCAAGAAGAACTGTATTCCAAACTAACCGTGCTAAATACCCCACAGACATTGAAATAGATTATTTCAGGCTGGCATTATTAATCCTGTACATGTATTTAATAGTTAGAAACGTACTTGACAACTTCAAAGAAGAGGCTCATTCATGGTATCAGATTTGGAAAGTGAATCAAACATAGAAACAGTGAATTTGAGTAAACTTCTGGGAAGCAGTAAAACTGTAAGGACTATTTTCCACCTGAAGCAACAGCAATCAAAATCACTTTGACATTACCAGTACTTATTGTTTTATAGAACGATTGTTTACTACACTTAGGAGACTGAAAACCTGGCTGAGGAGTTCAATGAGTCACAGAAGACTCAGCAGTATGGACTGTTAAGTGTACACAAAGACAGGTTTAAAAACCAAAGACTCGATAACGATTTCAAAAACAAGTTTGGAGAAATTGAAATGGGTTGCAGCCCCGGAGACTAGCATTTTTATTTTCAGCAAATGATATTTCTGAGAATGAATAACTTAATGTATGAAAGTACTATAATTACTAGCGAGTGAATTACATTAAAACATAAACTTAGTTGAAAGTTTGGAGAAGTTGTTGAACAATATTATGTCCGAATAACACTATATTTTGTTTGTTTGTAATGTGTATTTTAAATATTAATCATAAGAAGAAAAATACACATTTATTTAATTCAGATAGTTTTTAGCTCATGCTTGTTCTGTGCAGACAATTCAGGGAATTTTTTAAAATTCTACTATTCACCATCCTCAAACTTAGATATCAAAATTATAAGTGGGCATAAGTGGGCATCACCGACATTTTTTTCTGAGTGTTCCTGTGGTAAGGCTAATGTATTCAGTAATGCAGTAGTTGCATTGTAGCTGGTATATAATATTTTCTGTGGAGCAGCCACAGTGGCTTTTCATGGGGTATTCCATTTGTGTGAGACTGCTTTTGAATGAGGTGGAAGGTTGGTGAATTTTGCAGGTACTGCATCTCGGTTTGTTGCTATGGTAGGAACCTTGGGCCTGATGTATGTGGCTGGGTCAAGCAATTTAGGGTGAACCAGAATGATGCAGAGATTAGGGGGGGTTTGAATGTGATTATTGCTAATAATTAAGGTCCTATTAAAACAGCCAAATACTACAATTTCTATAAGATACTTTAGCTCAGTTGGTAGAATATTTATGTGCTGAACATAGTATTTCAGGGTTATTTCTGGCATGGCTGAAGAATGTATCATTGGTGAATATCGAGGTTAATAGAATACAAGGTCACCTCAGTACCTCTACCTGGATTCAGTTAGCTTTTTCTCAATGCCAAGCCCCAGTGTGACATCATTTGGGGACCTTACTGCAGATTAGCAACAAGGTAGTAGATTACCAATGTTTGGGTTTACAGTGTTTCATATCATTACAATTTTGTTTATATAAATTTGGTTTAAAACCAGAGTGAATTCTGTGTACTTTATTGTAATTATTAATGTTGACAATATTGTTAATAGTTCCCTTCATTTAAACTTGAAATATAGATTTTTCCTCTATTGGGTGGGATTAAAAAGAATAATGTTTTAAATGTATTTATATATATATATATATATATGTATATAATAGTGTAAATAGTCAAATATTTTGGCATGACACCATTTAAAAAGTATACAATAGCTCTTCAATGGCTAATAAACATAACGAGGAAAATATGTAGTTACTTTGTGTAATAAAAGACACTAAAAAACAAACAAGATCAAATGGGAAACAAATAATATATGATTATTTTCTTTAAAATATCCAGTCATATGTAGTAAATGAATACTCCTTTTTATGGGTGATGGGCAGTGATATCTGGATTGATGTTCAGGGTGCTTGAAACATTTTGTTTGAATAGTTATCAATAAGATCGTAAATATGGACTTCTCAAGTTGAATGAAAAATGAAAGCTAAAATCAGTTGCAGTACCTTCATTAAAATTACAAATCGATTCTGTTATTGTTAAGAAGGATCTAAATGAAAAGATGTCTCAATAGCAATCATTTATGTGCCAAGGAAGATTCACTAAACAAATAATAGGTGATTTGATCACAAGAGGTATTGATTCACAGATGAGTGAGTGCAGACTGTTTGGACACAAGCATTTGAAAAATAGTGTATTATCAATTAATGGAAATCAAACTAAATTTTTCATAAATGAGCCAATGTTTAAAAATGAAATAGTGAAGAGGAAAAGGACATTCCACATTCAAAATTTATTAAGTTTGATCATTTAGTTAAAAGTAAATACCTAGAAATAAGCAATCTTCAGAAGGATAATTATATTTTGTGGAGAAAGAAAGAAAGAAAATCATTAATATTTTTGTAGTCATAACTACGAAAGAAATTAATGAAACTTTTTACAAGTAACCAGGCTATTGCCTGGTAGAAGAAATAAAGCTAATTTAATGAGTGAAGAAATCTCAGCAGCGATACATTGCAATACTCAGGAAAATTAACATATGTGCAAAATAATTTAAGGGATTTGTATGGTACGAGGTATATTTTATAACACATTTAAATAATCATCCAAAGACCAACATCAATTAGTGCTCTTTACTACCTAAGAATGATATTGATGGGGGAGAAGGGGGGAGGGGGCTGAGGCTGGGAGGGAGGATCCAGGCAGTGTTCAGAGGAAAGAAAATTTCGTAATTTATAGATTCAATAATGAAGAATATTCTGTATTAAAAGTACAATGCCAGAAAAGAGTCAAACTAGCAACATCCCCTGAAAGAAACAACAAATTATAATCTTAAAGCTAGTGGGTGTACAACCCGAACAAGTAGTAAAATGCGATGCTAAAATAAAATAATAAAGAATCACATTCTTCTGGATAATATTATGAACTAGGAAGTAAGCCTACCCTAAAGTGCAATTTCGCTTAATACAGCCACAGAGGATGGGCAAATCTATATCTTAGGCATGGTAGCAAAGCGTTACAAAAATAAATATCCATAAATGAGGGACTTCATATGCAAGGGAAAAGAGACACAAAACAACACAAATTATGATTGGCTACGTCATGTTTCTAGGTGGACTAATAGACAGTATGAATGAATATAAATATGCAGTGTGAAATATAATTTCAATTATATTATGGAGAAAACATTAATAAACAACAAGCTGTAGGAAAACTTTTGACCAATAAACCATCGGCTTTGTTCCCTACTTTTCCTAGAGATGGGATTAAGAAATTATAACTATTATTAGAATGAAATCACTAAACACTAAACTGAAACAAACAAACAAATGGGGTGAACATAAAAATAACTTAAACTCAGATGAATTAGAGCAGAAACGTAGACAATTTAAAAAAGTGATTAACCAAACTATCTTCTTTCAGACATTCCATCCAGCCCATTATATAATAAACTAGCCCCCTTCCCCGTAATTTTTTTTTGTAAAGAATCCTGTAAAAGAACGCTTCAAATCATCCATCATGTCATTATAAAAACAAAACTTTTTTTTAACTTTTTTTTTAAATACAGTCCTACCATCACTGTATAGTCCCCTCCCTCTTTTTATCCTCCCTCCTATTTTCATCTCATTCCCCTATAATTTTGTTTGCTCTAGGCGCAAAAGGAATTGTATATACACCAATCAAACAAATTGTTAAAATCAAATTAATTTTTCAGGTTCCTCCACTTTCATTTACTCCCCTCGTTTCCCCAAATTTTATTTTAATATCTTTTTTTTGCGTTCCTCGTCACTTCATCTATTTCTATTTCCTCACTCCTATCCCCACGCCCCCTTCACCAACCCCACTTTTCCCTCAACAACATTTTTTTACCAACGACTATATAATATTATACTATCGACATTTTTATGAGGAGTAAATTAAATTTTCAAAATAAAATATATAGCCTATGCTACTCGCTGATGATGTAGCTTTATATCGGTGAAAGAATTTTTAAAATTGGTCCAGTAGTTTTTGAGTTTATCCATTACAAAAAAAAAACTTTCCTTTTTATAATATTAGTATAGATTGATGCAACATGTGGGTACATATCTAACTTATTTGACTAATAGTAATATAATTACAATAATATAATAGGTCACACTAAAACAGTATAGGTATTTTGGTTTTTTTCCACTGCATTTCACTATCTCATTAGGCTATACATATATGTATTTAATTAGGCTAATATGGGAGGGATGAGCTAGGTGAAATTTAGAGGAAATTTACCTATATTTTAGAGGAATAAAATTTAGAAAAAGAAAACAATCAGTAAACCCAAACAGGATTCAAACCCCAACCTTCCCATCATCAAAAAAAGAGTAAAACTGATATTGTCATTTAACTTGTATCCCTCCAAAAGATTTCTTAATTCAAATTTCAATGAAATGTTTCAAAACAAGTAACAGCTATCCGAAGTTAAAAGCCATGGCATATTGCAGCTTTAAATATTTCTAGTGGAATAATGTCTTAAAAATATACTAGCAAATGTTGGTAAATGATAACACTTTATCTTGCACTTTTAGACAGACAACCAGAGTGTAAAATAAACCCCTAATAAAATAAAAAGTACCAATGATTTTATATAATCAATTATAGCTTATGAGGTATAAATATTATTAATACTGGTACACTAACTGAATGTGTTTTAGTATGATACATATTTTAAAATGCAAAAATCCCTTAAAGTGTTAAATTTTTATTTCATGTTTATAATATGTCCTAACCTGTACAGATGGTCATACGAGCAAAAGCGTCAGTCTCATTTTGATTGAGGTCCGGGCTTAAATGCAGAGTGTACTAATGCGTTTTATCTTAGATTATATCCAACCACACCAATGGTGATATACTTCATCTAAATTCTGCTTTCCTCATTCCTAACACATAGGTGTAAATATAAGAATAGCCTAAATGGAGTAAAACGTGGGTAGAGGAAATTTTTTATTTAATGTTGTTAAATGTGCTTCCACACTAGTAGTTTGCAACTATTCATAACTAAACTTTTAAAACAATTTTGTCACAATAATTTTATTAAAACCTTATTTTAAATTCAATAGTTAAAACATCATTATATTATCATCGTTGTGATTTGTACATAAGTGCTGTAAGCTTGAGATAGAAGTTGTTAATCTAATATGGTGAGATATTTTATGTGGTAGATACAGGTGTGTATATAGGTGGCCTAGTAGCTAAGTGCTCTTAAATTAAATAAAAATCAAGTCAAGTTATCCTTGATGAAAAACACAGGCAAATTAGGCTGAAGAGGTAGCTGGGCGGTCATCTAGTGACATAATATGCTCAGCCCAATCAGCCACATAAAAACGAATGATCAACGTAACCTATTCTAACAACCTTGGGTAAATATGATGACCTAACAGTATTGGGCCTGTCCTAGAATAAGTTTAATCTGTAAGTGATCCGTTGATATTATTATTCAGAACAGAAATTAAATGTAAAATAATAATAATAATAATGATGATAATAATAATAAAATTAATAATAATAAAAGCTTTTATACTGAGATGATCCATTTATAGAATTTAAATTAGTTTCTCACATATTGTTATAAAATACCATACATTTTGAGTGTGTGTTTATAATATTTAAAATCTACAAGCCTTTAGAAATACAAATTGATAGTAGAAATAAACTTTAAAAAATGGTATTTCCTTGTGATTATGAGCCAATATTGGAACACACAAAGTCACAATAAAACTCAAAGAGAATGTTAAAACATTTTATTTTATCTTTGAATATTGCTGTGTAGCATGAGTAAAAATAAAATGTTTGCAAATTAAATAATTTAACATACAACTAAACTGAAGAGAATTTTTCTTCTGATATGAGACAGAGATTCTATTTTTGGATTTACATTAAAAACTTTAATTTTTATTTTATTGCTCTTTCTGAATGGCAAAATATTGCACTTTAAATCAATGTGCTTTTGAGAATATAAAAATGTATTAGTTTAATTTTTAACAAATATACAGTTATTAAAAAAAAGTTAATATGGCTCATAAGATATATTTGAGAATTTAATTGTATTCAATACTTTACTATGAAATATATATACAAAATTTATTATTCTCAAGATATTTCCAGTCCATCTAACAGATTAAGTGGTGAAAGAAGTCAATAACAAGTACATGAGAGCCTGGTTGGATTTGAAAAGGGTGCAGCATAAATTAATATTTGTTAACATGGTATTTTGATGTTTTGCAATCAAAAATGCATATTAATTTATCAGGAAAGAAAATGAGATCTAACTTAGGTGGCTATATGGTCTAAGGCACTACTCTCGCAATAGACTAGACTGCCGAAGACGGGTAGATTAGGGTTTGATCTTGGTTAGGAGTACTGAGGATGTTTTTTTCTAAATAGTTTTCCACTCTCCCTTTACATAAATGTGGGTACTCTTTATCAGAATGAAACTTTCCCAATACCTTTACACATTAGTCTATTAGTAGATAAGCATATAACCTATATTAAAACATGGTGCTAAAAAAGACTAAATTTTCATATCCAAATATTGTTTCAATAATTTAACTTAATGAGCAAAAAAAACCTTATTCAAAACCTACCCTATATTTTAAGATGTCTACATTGAAGTATGACGCAGATGGGTTTTGTTCCGATTGTCTTCTTAAAAGTGCAGTTAAGGCACCCATGCTGAACTCAAACACAGAGCTTTCAGCATTTGACTGGCTATGATCTCTAAAAAAAGAAAAAAAAAAGTTTACAAATTATCGTAGAAATATAAACTAACATCCATGCAAACACCAAACTGAAAATTAAATAAAGGGTTATAATAGTAAATCGAGATAGGAATTGAAACTGAAATCTTTGGTTTGGTATGCAAATGCTTCTATCACCAAGATACTAGGAATTATCTTGAGACAATGCACAAGCATTAAAAAATATATTAGGCAGTTTATACTGTGTATAGGAAGTCATTAGAAAGTATTCTACTTATTATATAAAAAACTCATTACTCTAGGATAACAATTCTATTGTTAGAAGTTTTTCAATGCTGTGTATTTATATACATTATCTTGAAATTTAATTGTGGACCTTTGGGGCAAAGGAAATATTAGGCTAAGTCATTAGTCTCAGGCCCTATTCCGGGCACACATTTAACTTTTATGCTTTAATCCAAATAGTTTAATGTATTTGGTAAGTTTGTGTTATCTTTGTTGTGTTTTATTAAAATATTTGAAATAGTTGACAGATTTAAGCCAATGTTTGGATACTAAAAATAGTATGAATATAGCTTTGATTTCTCTTAACAACATGACTCGGGATTAAACTATTACCATTTACTAAAAATCATGTTGTGGAGCCCATCTGAAATGATACACCTTCTTGTAGTTTATTGATACAATTTATTCCGTCCTTATTGATATTTTATGAATTATTATGATCCGAATAGGTTAAGCTTTTGGAACTAATTGTTTTGCCTAAATGTACAGGTTATTGTTACATACTTTTCATTCTTGTCAAACACATAACAAATATCACAAAACTATTTATAACATAAAATATTAATATTTATTGAAAGTTTTATATTATGGAGTGATTACAAAAATGTATAACTGCTTTATCATAAGGTAACAAAACATTTTCTATATAAAATTTATCATTTGAATTGTTACATTTCCAAACAAGACTCAAAAATTGTCTGATTAGTTTACTGGATACTAATGAACTGTTTATAATATATTTAGTTTACATTTTTAAAGTGTTTGACAAACACATCTTACGCCTTTAGTTTCTGAGCACAATTGGATGAATCAATGCCATTACACTGCATTATGTGTCCTTTCTTCTGCCAACCAGTAATACATGAAAAGCAGGAAATACATAAAAGTGGGAGTAGTCAACATACTTGCACGTGATCTCGATATATGGGCGTGAATCTTTTACATCAATCGTTCACAAGTCTGATAATTTTAAATGTGATATGTCTTATATTTAATATGTTTTGTTTTATTAGTACAAAGGCTCTAATGATACAGTAGGATCTTGCTAATTCTAAGTTGGTTAATTCAAATAATTGGATAATTCGAGCCCACCATTATTCCTCACGAAATTCTTAATTAAATCAATGAAAAAAATAACATTTAATTCAAATTTTAGAAGGAAATATTTGGATAGTTAAAATTTTATACAGATTATAGTTAATTTTTTTAGTTTCTACTGACTTCAAACCTAACTTGATAATCTCAACAAAACCCAAGAATCCAAGGAATGTCAAATACAGTTAAAAGTTACTCACTAATAGTAAAAGAGAAAGCGAGGAATTTTGCACCAGTTGCAAGCGGTTTTCCTAGAATAGGGCATGTTTGGCTGTTTTATTCACTTATGTGACAATGCCATCACATGATGCCCAGCATAGAAAGGGTAAGGTTTACGTTATTTGTCCTAATCTGGCACCTGTGTATTTCAGTGACAGTCACTCATTGTCATTTGACAAGTGTAAATTGCTGTGTTTTTACAATGTCTAAGCATTGAACCTACACAGGTTCAACCCTAGTCAAGAAGGTTGAAGTGATTTTAGAAGTGGGAAAGAGAGTGAAAAAGAAGTGTGATATCGCAAAAGAATATGGAATACAGTTGAACACTTTATCGGCTTAAAAAAATAAAATCATGGAGATTTGGAAAGTGCAAAATGGAGGAACAAGGAAACTTGTTAGAGGCGGTGATTATCCTGAGGTTGATGAGAGTGTTTTACAGTGGTTAAAACAATTGTGCAACCTTAACATTCCTTTAAGAGGGCCAATGACTGATAGAGTCTGAATTGTTTGTATAGTGAATTCATTTTTATAATCTTTAATTTTGAGGTTTTTTATTTATTGTGTACAAACAGTTTAGATACCCATTAATTGATTCGAATTTTGGAATACTCCTGGTCATTCATCTTCCTGATAAATTTCCCATCACATACAAGGGCACGAATTTGAGGACTATCAAACACACCAGCATTAAACTTCTCTAAGGAAAAAGCAGGAAAAGTATAAGCTATACGTTGAAAACATTTACCATCAGTACTTAAATGTCTTCACAAACTGTTTCATCAAGCTGAGCTTGATATGGAGTGGGGTAAAATTGTCTCAGCTGACGATTTGGTCACTCACAATGTTTGACATGCCTGCTTCTAGACTTTCATGGATGTGCCACTTCCTCCGAGCCCAGTGTTTCTCTAGAGCTTAGCTGTCCCACATAGAGAGATAGAGGGGAGAGAGAGAGAGAGAGGAAACTTAGACAAGCCTCTCTGTTGTCCAAGGAGGAAGCTGATCATTTTCAGGTCCACACAAATGATCCAGTTGGGCTCGTGATATTTGAATAAGTCTAAGCCTAATATTATGATATTGTATTCTTCTAGAACATCTTCATAAACATTGCCATTGTGCAAGAAAACACACATGAAGCTGTGCTTTGAGCTGACCAGAAATAATTTTAATTCTGTTGGGCTATCTAAAGTAACAACTAATTGCCTGAGATGTCCTGGAATATCGTGGAAGTAAACTAAGAAAAACAAGTATTATTTTTGTGTAAAACAGATAAATCTCTAAAATCCAAAATTAACAATAAAGATAAAGGAACTCGATGTTTGTAAAAATAATTAACCTAATTAGTCTACAGGTAGGGTGGATCTAAGTCTATTTCTCAAGCTATCTGGAGTGTAAATAGCACAGGGTACACGAGTATATATTTGTTGTTGCAAAAATCACAAGATTCTAATTCCATGAAAACTAGAGCATCTAGAGGAAGAACGATTTCAAATTTGAAATCAGCATTGAAAATATACTTAATGCAACCGAAAATAAGAGAAAATGTGTTTCCCTGTGTAATGGTTTATAGATACACAATGATTAGTTTCAGTGTAATAAATTCAATCTCTTTAGAAAAAAACTCGCATCATAAATGCTAACCACAAGTTATCAAAGTTATGTTCTTTTATTGCTTCGAGGTACAGTAGTGTCTTGGAAACTCACTGCTCTATAACTCGACATTCCTTGTAACTGTGCATGTGCACACAGTTGTTGGCACCAATCATCACAATCCAAGGCCATTCAACTGTATATTCTCTTTGTATTTTTAACTCCAGTCATGTTGTGATGTTTTTACGAGTACTGTGTGTGTTAGTTTTCCAATTCAGTAACATGTTATTCGAATCAATACAATATTATATTTATACTACTGTAATGCATTTCTGTATATTACACGTATGTATGTACACCATTATATTAACATGTAATATATTATATTGTATTGTACAGTACAGTACAACTTTACCTTTAATATTCAATACTGTACTGTGATTCATAATTGTTTAATAAACATGACATAGGAACATTCATCATATACAAGTTTATTTGTAAAACTCAACGATTTCAGCCCATATTAGGTCGAGTTTCCAAGACCCTACTGTACCAACAGTTTCACATTTACTTAGAGACTCAACACTAATCATTAATGATGCTTTCCTGGAAAGCTCAGTTGTAAACTAATTCTATACAAAAGATTTCTGGTTAGATTACCTTAAGTGGGTGCAGTTATCTTGTTAAATACGAGATATTTAAGTTGTGATTTGTCTAGATAAACTCTATATTAAATGTAAACATCTAAAACCTAAAACAAAGTTGACATGTACATTTTAGTTGATAATGTGTTTTAAAAGAATTAAAGACAGGTCAAATATATTTCTTGGATCTGAATCTTATATTTTAGGTTTAATCTTGAATCCAGATTTGCATCCTTGAATCTTTAATAGTGTACAATTTTAGTTCTTATGGCATTATTTAAAATTAAATAATGACAATAAAATATTAGGCTATGGTGTCACTTACAAATTATATATTTTGTTAATCATATTAATACTATAATTATGTCCTTTTTTGTTATATTATAACCCAAATAAAAAGGTTTTTTAAATCCCTTTTAACAATTGCTTAAAATTGTTATATTCAATTAAAAGTCTTCACCAATGTGTTTGAGATCCCTTTAGGAGATTTTTATGAGCCTTGAATCTCTCAAATACTATAGGATTCGAGGAGTTGAGCACCCCATCTCTAAAAATAAATAAATGGTTATTAAGTAAAAGAATGGGACTTAATTCCTGAAAATGATATATTATTATTATTATTATTATTATTAGCCCTGCGTCTTACTACCCGTTCGGGTTATACGCACTTACGCTAATGTGTAATGGTAGGGTGATTGTGAGATGAAATGAAGGACATACAGTTTAACGTGGAATCCGAACCACGGTGGAGGCCTGGCATTCCCCACATTCACAAGATGTCTTGTCAGAGGTGAAGGAAGGGTTTGGTAATCAGATAAATCTGTGCCGGGACCGAGGATTGAACCCCGGCCGCCAGCACAGAAGTCTGACACCTTACCCCTAGACCGCCAGGTCACCTAAAAATGATATAACATGTTACTAAGGATCAGGGGGTCGAACCTATAAACTTATTAGGAAATGAGATGAAAGCTTTTCGTGTATAGAATAGATTATTAAGTGAAGTTTAAAATCTCAAAGGTGAAATCATGCAGTGTAGTACTTGCTTGGGAGTGTTTTATCACTCTGCGTTGTAGCAAAGATAAGTATATTGATTATGTGTTAAAATCATTATATGTGTAATCAAATCACCATAGCTCTAACCTCTAACTCTTGTTATATTCTTGGGCAGGCCTGTTACACTAGTAGCAAGTTCAAAATAAAAGTATGATTGTCTCTTAGTGCTCAATAAATAATTTCTTATTCACAAGCCTATGCCTTTATCTTGTTATGATTATATTAAAGTTCTATACATTTTTAAGTTATTTTTATGACTCTTTTAAATATATCTAATATATATTTTAGAAAACAAAGAAATAAAAAATATCTAACAATAGAAATGCAATTTTCGATCTTTAAAAGTAATGTTTCAAAGTTAAGAACATATTAAATACAGTTCAATTCTATGCATATAATTTATTGTGTTATGGATAGCAATATGCCTGTTATTGGTTATCTGCTTATGGATCTGCATTCAAGAGAACATTTTCTTCATTTTCAGAATATATATTTTAGATGCAATTGTATACTTTTCCTTTCCTAACAATAATCCAATCTTAGTCTCTTCTGGTCTTTAAATCACTAATGATTATATCTTCCACGTTACACATTTTCTTAGATAAAAAAAATCAGTTTCCAGTTGGAAGCTAATTTTCAAAACACTAATAGGGAGATCCTCTGTTAAGTTTGAAAAATGCTTAATCCCCAAATAATATATAGCTTCATCTGGAATACAAGAGATTTATAGCATTTGATTTAATGTCATTGGTTACTAGCATAGTTAGCTGCAAAAAAAATAAATCACATTTTCTTGCCACTACACTAAACAATGTATGGCCATTTGATGGATCATTGGCTGTTTAATATACCTCATTCAACATAGTCAACAGGTTTAATTTCTCAGAATGAGACCAGTTTTTACTGTAAGTTGCACTTCATACCAATAGCACATAGTAGTGTTTCAATGGCAATATAAATTTAACAAAGATTATATTATATAATATATTTATTATGGTAAGTTGGTGAATATTTAATTATTAAAATCTTACAGAAAAAGTATTAATATCTCATTTCCCAGGTTGTATAAAACTATTTATTACAACTATACACTATGACCTAAAAGTATTTTCCCATTTAGACCCACTACACTAATCTAATCCTTTAATTATTAAAAGAAGTAAAAATAGTGAAATTTACATAAAAACCATTCATGGAAATGTATAGTAAGCTAATGTTAGGGTAATAAAATATACCTTAAATTAATTTTAAATACAATTTTTTGCTGTTGTGTGTTAGCTAAGGCACTATTAAAATATTGCGACACTACCTTGCCCCTTGGGCAACCTTGTTCAAAAGTTAATTTATACCATTGATACAATTCTCACAATCTTTAAGATATTAACTGTATAATTGATGATTTATTCCATGGCCAAAATTTATTTGACCAAATTAAATTTTGAGAAATGGGAACGATCAAGGAAGATTAGTTTACAGGTATCTATTTTCAATGCATATGAAAGTATTATTTTGATGCAAACAACTTTTAATATTAATATATTTTTGTATAGGTCATATAATCTTTGAACATGGACGAATCAACCCTTTTATTTGTTTTAATATAAGCTAACCCAATTTTAAATTCTTGAGCACTTTTGCTAGCTACTCTCAATATCACTTTATAAAAATAACAATCATCTGCAAATAACTATAGAGAACTAATGGTAGACTTCTTAAATAGTGTCACTAAAAATTTGATATTTAATTTTCAAAGGCCTTTGAGGAAAATATTTCGTAGCACGATAGCCTGATGGCCAATGCCACTAAGATAAAATGTCTTATGGAAAGCCTGACAATGTGCTATTACCATGTCATCCTTAAGTTTGCTAAGCTTTTGAATACAATAAAACTGGAGATAATTATCATGCTACTGATAATCATCATCTTTGTGTGTCGGGAAATAAAATTAAGAACATATATCTGAAATTATCGAATAGTGTTAGGAGACAAGAGGACTTTTTTTGGTACCAAGGCCTAGTACCTTTTGGGTTATTCACATGTGTACTAATTACACTAATATATTCAAGATAAAGCCGTTTTAATTTAGAGGAAGTGTACCAACATTTGTATTTGCACAAAGTGATATTGGAAAATCATTTAGGAAAACACACCCTCTTTACACATTACCAGGATTCAAAACCAAAACTCCTTTTCAACAGCAGTCCAATCTATTGGGAAAGTGATGCCATAGACCATGTGACCACTGAAGCAGGTAAAATAACTGTTAATAAATATGCATCCTCATTATCATCAATTTTTAATATATATATATATATATGTAATGATGTATATTTGAAATCTTCCCTTTGAAATGTACTTATTTAAGCAAGATTATTAAAAGATGTATAAAATAAGTGCTTTTAGCTATACTTGCATTTAAAATTTAAGAATTTAAAATAATTCTCTACTCACAAAATACAAAAATCTATAAATATAATCTGGGTACTTTGTTCTAGCAGTTTGACTCCATATTATACTAGATTTAATTATTCTAATGCTAGTAGTTTATTTTGATATTTATTCTTCCCTATACTAATATTTTCCTCTAAGAATGTTGTTTTACTAAGTTTATGTGACATTCCTAAATTTCCTGAATTTTACTTATTATTTTAATTACCTTGCTTTTCCCTGCCCTTCCAGTGTGTTAGAATTTCTTACTACCAACTTTTCAACATCAATAAATACAAGCTATGATTATATTATATTTCTCAAATATCCTTGATTGATGATATTAAAAAGCAAACAATCCAAACCTATTGCCAAGAGTTTTCTCCCAAGTTATAAAACCCAATCAGATTATCAAAATATCTTCAATTGGCATTGTATGGGTTTATATAATTTATTTTCAAAAAATAAACTTTGTAAAATTATGATGTATATAATTTACGAGTGTAAATACTCATGAGTAAACACAGAGTATTGCATCATTAAAAACAATGAAGTTGTACTTTGGTATTAAAGATTTTAAGGGGGGGATCTATTTACATATTACAAACATTTCAAAATACTCAATAGCAACTGTTTTTTTTTTTAAGTTATGTGTATGTTAAAAGTAAATAAAGTGATAAGTTTTTTTGAACCCCATCTTAGTACCCTTTTGGGTTGTACACCAGTGATAGATTAACTAGGCAAGCTATTATAGTTGCTAAGTACGGTTATAGCAACATCTATATATCATTTTATTTATTTGAAAAATTACACCTGAACAAGGGAATCAAACCTAGGACCTTTGGTTTAGTACATTAATGCCCTTACCACTGAGTTATCAAGGAGTCATCCCATGCTCAAGGTTATTCTCAACTAAAATTTTAAAGAGTCTGTGATGGACATGCAGAAATTGTCAGCTACTTATGAGCAATAAATTAAGATCATGAGCTATCAAATAATAAAGCCATTTTTTGACTCAGTAGGGCTCTATTCTGTTAATAGTACAAGGACAACTGTACAAATGCGCATATTATGATAGATTAAATACCCAAACTATTATAGTTGTTAAATACAGTTATAGCGACTGAAACATAACATAAATTTAATGTTAACTTTAGCACGATTTATGAGTTTTAGTGAAGGACAAACTGTAGTGTCAAATAGTCACACTTTCTAAAATAAGGGTATAATACATATTGTGACTTTTAGTATTTACAATCATTAAAATCTAGTTGTAAGGAACAGGACAAATTGTAAAAGATCTACCTGAACCAAGTTACAGTTTCCAAGTAACAGTGAAAACGACCTTGACCAATTTCTTTTTAAATAGGAAAATAATCCAAAGGGGATGAAGTGAGGGTTGTATGAAGCCCTCATGGCAGCCAGTGGAAGAACACTAGCAATAACACCTTAATACAGATTGGACGTGTGTAAGATGCTCGTGATAATTCCATCATACAGATAGGATGCGTCTTACACACTCACAGAGACACTCCAACTCAACTTACATTATCTATACTCATCCTTTAGTAACCACAATCAAAGTCTGAAATAAATTAATCCTTATATTTAATTTGTGATATTTAATTTATGTTATCTTCCATTTAAAATAAAACCAAACTAATCATTGGAACGTGAAACTATCTGGAACCCGAACACAATATACTTGAACAGAGTGTCCAGACAAACCATATTTTGAAATTCCCTGACTTTTGCAGTGCTCATTTATAATGTTTACAGTCACTATACAATACAATTTTTTTTTTATTAAGAGTGCGACTTGATGGGATAATATTTTTAGACACATGAACATTGAGTGTATGAAAGATTTAAGGGTTCCAGCCTAAAGCAATAGGCTATTGGGTAGTATCTAAGTTTGATTTTAGTGAGATCATAATGAGGCACTAGAAGATCGCTTTACACAAATACAGTTTAAGATTGTTGTGAGCCAAAGTATTAATTAGTTTCGTCTTGATGTAACAAATTCAAATTCTCGCATATGTGCATTGTGCCGACACCTTATGACGCTGTGGGAGACAATGTGTCCGCCCCCGTCTACATCAGTGTCGATAGTAGGGGTTCGCAAACCAGACTTGGGGCGCAGCACAACAAGTTGTTATGAAGGAGTTGTAAGAAGAAGTCACTCAGGATGTTGTCACACAAGTCTTTATTCAGGACTCTTAATTCTACCCCTTGGTTGATTTGGTTACACAACTGTACGTAAAAAAAACCTCATCCCCGTTCCTACACGTGATAACATCGCAAGACCCCGACTCACTCCCAACAAGGCCAGAACCGTGAGCCAACAGCTTGTGAATGGCCAAGGCGCATGGACATGAGTCCAAAACCAGAGTGGACAAGCCACACAACCAGATGCGCTAGGCGCGACGAGGCCGTACGCAGCCAGCCGCACACAGCAAGAGGGGGAATGGGCAAACCACGCTGCGCGTGGTCCCAGAGATAAGAGATAAGGAACTCTGCACAGTATAACCATAACCCAATTTTGTCTAGAGAAGTGTGGTAGTGGGGTGTATTATTATTATTATTATTATTATTAGCACCGCGTCTTACTACCCATTCGGGTTATACGCACTTACGCTAATGTGTAATGGTAGGGTGATTGTGAGATGAAATGAAGGACCTACAGTTTAACGTGGAATCCGAACCACGGTGGAGGCCTGGCATTCCTCACATTCACAAGATGTCTTGTCAGAGGTGAAGGAAGGGTTTGGTAATCAGATAAATCTTTGCCGGGACCTAGTGGTGTGTAAAGAGACACCCAAATCCCATGTTAGATTTAGGAATTGAGATTGGTATGCTCAAATGTGTTAAAAGAGATTTATGGCATGTATAAACTGGAAGAAAAATGTTAATTTTACTATTTTTTTATAAAAGTTAAGTATTTTTTCAAGCGGATATGTGAAAATTCCCTGATAACAGCAAATCCTGTTTTCCAGGTCGCTGGACACCCTGTTAAATATTTAGATATAGCACCGAGATATAAATGATACACATGCATGAATCCAGGACTATCAGTTCATATACTTACCCGGTCAGGATTCAAACTAAGTACGCCGGGATATACACAACCGTGCGCAGTTAAACCACATGTAAATATTATATTTTTTAAATTGAAAAATGACACTGAACATGGGAACCAAAGCCAGGACCTTTGGCTAAGTTTTTAACAAACAAACATGTGAGTATTGAGCAGGAATTGGCTTATATGGAAGAGTTTTGTAATTTTCTAGGCATTTATGGCACTGAGCAATTTTCTTATCAGAAGCTGTACTGAAAACCCCCAATATTTCACTTTTACATTTCTTTGTTTAAGACATATTGTAAACGAAAATAATACAAAACAAAGCAAACAAGCACATATAGACAAGTAAAGCAGCTGTAAATACTTAAAGAATTCAAGTATAGGTAACATAAAGTATAACATTTGTTTATTGAATTTTACATCAAGTTTTCTGTTTATCTAACTGATTTATTTCATTTAAATGAATATAGTTAAACTCTGAAAGAACCAATGGTTCAGCAGCACAAAGTAAAATACATATTTTATTTGTTCACGAGATAGACGAAAAATTTATTTTTCAATTAGCTGACAGTTTTAAATTTGATCTATTTGAGTACCAATGTGTTTATGACTTTTTTTTTACAGGTGTTTTGTTGATAGAGGTCAATATCATGGGTTGATAATTTTTGAATACATAACTTAAACGTTTCCTATCAATTTACTATGAAATATTGAAAATGATCCAATTGAGAATAATAATGCCAAATTCAAAGATAGAATATTATTTTATATTAAACATATTCAACTAATGAATAAAGTTGGTTATCAATAGCTAATCAATGTTTTGCCAAAATGGTAGTCGGACTATTTAAAGTATAAAAGAGCCATTTACAAAGAGAAAATCGGCAATAAACTTAATTTAATCAAATAGTATTTTTTTAAATCACTAATCTTAGATGATATATAGAAAAATATCATAAAGTCATGGCATTAACAAACATAACCAATCCATTTAATTATCGTTTCCTTTGCATCCATTAAACATTAATCCATAGTGAACTAATCAATATATATGCAATAAATCGATAACACCAAACCTTAATTCTAAAATACATGGGGATCATTTTTATCTGAAAGTATTAAACATAATTACGATGCATTAAATTTATTCATTAAGAAATTGTCCATTTGGTGTGATAAACAATATAATATGGCAAAGAAGAGCTTCAAATAATTAAATTTGAAAGACGTTTATATATATTTAAAAAAATTAAGCTAAAATTTTTCAAAACTAGATTAGTTTAGAAATCGAAACTTAGCTCACACCTAATGAAAACTTTGAATGCCAAAATTCTTCAGAGCATATTATTCCAGCTCTGAAAGTACTGTGAAATTTCTAAAAATATTGGCTGGATACTAACTAAATGGAACATTTCACACCAGTTCTTTGGTCAGGTCAAATATTCCTTAACTTTAAATTACCAATAAATTACTATTTTTAAAATTATTTAGGTTGTGATGATTGCACCTCATGATATATTTGATTTGAGAATGTCAATAATCCATTATAGCTCTGTTAAATGGGCTCCAACTATTCAAGTCTTATGTTTGAATGAATGATAAGCAAACATGCTCGAATAAAGAGTTCATGATCAATAGAAATTTGGTTTAAATTTTGGTTTATATTTGTATTATTGAGTTAACAAAGTTTTTTTATACCAAACGGCATGATTATTATAACCTAATCTTTTATTACTAATGTAAAATACAAACAATTTATAATAGTACAGTATAATTATGTATTTACAATATCCCATTCAAACAAAAGCCTAACCGATTACAGAGTACAGAAATGAAGATCCTGAAAACCACGATACAGAATACAAGGCGTGACAATATACAAAAATATACAATAGGAGTTAAAAGAATAAAAGAATAACTAAGTGAAAATATGGTCCAAGTCTCACCTGAAATGGTTTGGGCATGTAAAACAGATTAATTATGAAAACGCATCAAGTGTAGAGCTAGAGAAAGAAGTGACACGCATAAGACTTAGAGGTAGACCAAAAAAGAAATGGCCTAACCAAGTGAGACAAGATGTGAAGAGCAGAGACGTGGAGTGCAATCAAGCCCAAGATGAAGAACTATACAAAGATCAAGGGAGATGGAAGAGACTTATAAGCCACACAACTGGAGCTGGGTTGCAATAATGACCATTCAAAAACTCCACTGCTCAAAGGGCTTAACTCTGTTGTACATTTTGTATTGGCAATTGTAGAAAGTGGTATCTATGAATTTCAGCAGGCACCATAAAAAAAAACATTCTTCATTAAAGTTTAATGATAATAGGTAATTTGCAGTATTTATTTAGAGATAACGTACCAGCACTTGTGTGGAGAAAGGCCGAATATTGTCTTGTGGAAGGGAAGCTTAAAACATAAACCTAATATAAAAGCTAATATAGTATATACACTTTTATTAATATAAGTTTTTTTTCTTTTAAAAGACACATGTCTATCGCTGGATACTTTTAAATGTGAGTTATTACTTTATTGGATCAGTACCATAGAATGTTAAAATGACCAAAGTAGAAATGCAATGATTTAAGTTAACTATATTTTATTTACTCCTGTTTAGATTATACTCATATTATTTAAGGCCGATTTGTTTTGGGAAAAAATTATATATTTATATGGTACGGACTATAAGGACAAATACACCATAATTGTTTCATGCTTTCCTATCGCTACTAGGCTTTACATATTTTTTTAATGAGATTTTAGGGTTTTCTTATAAGACACCCTTTTTTTCCCCCACATAATAGGTCATGATGAAGATTTTGAGCTTGATCAAAATAAATGCTCGGAACAAAATCTGCTCACAATAGAACAGTAGAGGTATCAACCAGGAGTTTTTTTAAAAAGAAAAGTTAACGGTTGAATGTTTAATAATTACATTTTGACGGATATTTTAACTACAAGGTCATCATCACCATCACCAACAAATGTTTCCAGCCTGTGGCCGGACACATTTAGTAAAACGTTTCAATCTTGTTCTATTGATCCACCTTTATTCCGCCTTTAATCACGTCCTACTTTTATACTTTCACTTGCACAGTGCCTATTATATAATTTCCTTATATTTTCCCTTGTGGTCTTTTTCCTACATACTTCATCTATGTCAATCTCTATGGAATCCTTTCCTTTTTATTCTCATTAAATGACCATACCATCTCAGCTTTGCTTCCTCTATCTCATATACTCCCTGTGCCACCATACTATCAAGACATCAGCCAACCTCATGGCTTTCATTCCCTACCCTTTAGTTTCCTTCTCATATTCATTTTCCTTACCATTACAAAGAAAAGTAGTGAGGTACTTCCATGCTTCACTCCATTTTTTATTAGAACCACTCTGTCCACCTCGTTTTCATCTTAAAACAACTCATGTTATCCTCTTACATACTCTTCCCTCTCATTACAACAAGGCGTATATTTAATATTATGAAAGGCAATAGTGAATCGTGTGTGAGGTATCTCTATTTTAAATAACAATGTCATGGATAAGAGGTAATGAAAATATCCTGTGAGGCAATTAAAAACAAAGCAATATAATTACACACGGTTCCCAAAAGATGAAAGCATTTGTTGCAATTTCTAAGGGTGTAATTGAAGACTATACAATGTCTTTATGAATGATGTGTTGGTGTAAAAATTAGTTTATGTCAA
Organism: Timema monikensis; assembly: GCA_902151445.1. Taxonomy (NCBI): domain Eukaryota; kingdom Metazoa; phylum Arthropoda; class Insecta; order Phasmatodea; family Timematidae; genus Timema; species Timema monikensis. Next base: position 203,315 of record CABFVZ010000665.1, on the reverse strand, counting down.
TACAGTATACCAGTATGTAAAGTTGTTTCTTTATTTTATGGGAAATATTTAAAGTAAATAACTTAAGAGAAAATTTGAATTACTATGTATTATTGTATATTTTAGGGAAAAAATATTAAGTTTATTATAATGCTTCAAGAGATGTCACCATATACACCATGAGTATCATTGTTAAATCATCAGTATTATCTAGAATCACAATTATAAAGTAATAACTCTCAAAGAGATAGCAATGGATGGAATAATACATAATTTGAGATAAATTTAAATGACTATGTGTGATAAGAATGAAGTAACATACAGGATGTTCCTGGGATAAACAACCCAAAATTTGGAAAATGGTAGGGGATAAAAACATTATCTCAAAATGTACTTAAGATATAGGCTTATTTTTAATTCCTTTTCAAGAAAAGAGCAAAAAACAAAGGAAAAAAACCAACATTTTTTTCGTTTAAAAGTTAAGAAGTTATTTAGAGTTTAATATTTTTGTTTTAAGATAAAGTTTCATTAAAATTCCGGTGTTAGCACTGTAAGCAACATTCAGTTCATTTGTACCAAAATAGTTTTGTTTAATTAATTTAACTAACGCCTCTTGCGTCCTTAATAGTGAATATGCCAATATGGTATTTGTGTAGAGGTTTTGTAAAGGAAATGCTAACACAGCTTACCATTAATATGCCATGCGATTTTATAATAGAAGACTGCCTCACAGGCCAGTGTTTAGTTTAATAGTTCAATGACTGAGGGAAACTGAGTTATTTATATTGTGCCCCGGTGCAGAATGAAAAAAAACCCCCATATTGTATCATTTTGACCAAAACCCATCAAGTATAAAACAATCTGGTTTTGAGATAGGAATTTCATCCAGTCATTTGGAAGACATTCTCTGCTGATGGACGTTATCCATACAAGATTCAATGTGTCCAGCCTTTATTGCTGGAAGATGTGCCACTTAGCAGAGCATTTTGTAATTGGTTTTTAAACAAAACTAAAAACCATGCTCAATAATCTCTGCAAATAATTTTGTGGTCAAATGAAGCCATATTTACCCGATACAATATTCTCAATCGATGGAATTATCATATTTTGTCACATGCGAATCCTTAAGCAATTCATGAACGTTTCCAAAATGGTTTTCAGTGTAATGTATGGTTATTAAAAAATGACAAAACTTTTACAAGCCTCTATTTTTTTTACCCCCTTGCTTGAATGCTGACGGGTTTATCGAGTTTTTGAGCAATTACTTTTATGACCTTTTAGAAGATATTCCTTTGAATATGAAAGTGCAATCCTGGTTTCAACTAATTCGCTGTCCTGCGCACTAAGCCAGAGGTCCTCCTGGACCTGTGGCTTCGTCTCCTCACTTACCTGATTTAATGCAATTAGATTATTTTTTTTATGGGGCACTCTCAATTAAAAAGTTTATGAAGTGTCTGTTAATTAAAACAAAGGATAGCGCAAGCATGCAAATAAACAATAGACACACAGTGTTGGTCAGTCACTCAGTCTGTCATTGGATTGGTGCAATGCTTGTCTCTACGATGGATAAATAAATACATTAATAAATAAAATTATAAATTACATATTTTATTTTGGTATAGAATTTTGCTGTTGTTGAAAATGAAGAGAAATGAGTGAATCTCCAAACATTTTGAGTTAGATTTTGGATCACCTACCATTTCCCAGAGTTTGACTGTTTAGCTTGGGAACACCCTGTATATACGCCTTTGTGAACATAGTACATACAAAATTGTATTGATAAAACAATTAAAATGATAAGTTATAGCTTATTAACTTACAAAGACACAAGTTGCTTATTTGGTGTAACATTCTCAATATGCTGAACATTGCGGATACGAAATATGAGACGAGCCGGATTTGGGTTATTTGTAAGAACAGTCACAATGCCAGCAGGAAAAGAAACCATCATGTCTCCAGACAACTTCGCCTGGCATCTGGGAATAACAAAAATAATATTTATAGTGGGAAACATGTAGATCCAAATCAATTTCTATCAAGAATGAAGCTGTGATTATGATGTTGATATTTATTTTAACATACTGTGACCGTAAACTATACTAATATTATAATTTACCAATTTTAAACCGTTTGGAATTTTATTTATTTTGTGTTGTAAAACTCTATGTAAATATAGATATTGTTTTAAAATAAATATTGTTTAAGACCGTCCCTAATATTGTCGGATTTATTTCTAATGCTGATTTATTAAAACCTTTAAGGCTTAAATTGTAAAATACAATTTCGGCTATGAGACTTATTCTATAAAATAAAATACAATATTCAATTGTGTTCAAATATGATAGACCTAAATATATTTTTTATTTTTGATTCAGTGAATGATAGTTATTGGTTATTTGTAGACCTAAATTATAATTCTGTTCCTAGTTCACAAATTACTTTTAATTAAATTATTAATACTAATTTTATATATATAAACAAATACATGCATGTAATGAAGATGGAAAAAGAGAGGATGTGGAAGGAAATGTTGGAAAAATGCTGCAAGGGAGGCCAATAAAGAGATGGGGTGAGTAGATTACAGAAAGTGTTCAAGTGAGAGGATAAGAATGGAAGGAATTAAAGGAGGAAAATTGGTGGAAGAATAGAGGAAGATGGAGAGGTATTTTACTAAACTTACACGGCCACAGGCTGGAAACAGCTGTTGATGATGATGATATTCTAATTATAACAAGACTTAATAAATTTAATATTAGTTACTTGTTTTAGGTTCATTACCTTTTTGGGTTATTTATATGTAGAATTTCCAGAATACAATGGACTGGATTTGTGTCTTATATTCAACTCAAAGTTTCTTTGCAAGGATTTGAGAGTAGGTTTTAGTTTACAGTATGCCAATGGGGTTGTTTAATCCCTTTGCTTTATTTTGTCATGATAGGACTTAATTATTTATTTATTATCAAAATAATGAAAAACAAAACTATTAAGTGTTTGGATATAATACATTGTATTATGTTAGATATTGTTTCTAAGGAATGTTTATTTGTAAGTCTATTAAAAAGTGACCTTCCAAAGGATATTATTATTATTATTATTAGCACCGCGTCTTACTACCCATTCGGGTTATACGCACTTACGCTAATGTGTAATGATAGGGTGATTGTGAGATGAAATGAAGGACCTACAGTTTGTGGAATCCGAACCACGGTGGAGGCCTGGCATTCCCCACATTCACAAGATGTCTTGTCAGAGGTGAAGGAAGGATTTGGTAATCAGATAAATCTGTGCCGGGACCGAGGATTGAACCCCGGCCGCCAGCATAGAAGTCTGACACCTTACCCCTAGACCACCAGGTCACCTCCAAAGGATAGATCTTTATCATTTCTAGTAAGGTACATAAAAAACCTTTCAATTAATTTTCTCAGATATTTCAAGAATAAAACTATCAAATTTCTTGAATGCCCTTGAGAAATATAAATGATAAAACTTTTACTAAACAAGCTATTACACCTTATTTTCATATTTATTTAAGTAACATAATTATGTACTCGACTATACATTTGTAAGTAGTTTGTACAAATTGACAGTATTTGTTTACCCATTTGGTCAGAGTGTAAACTGTTAAGGTAAGACTCTAACCTATCAGGATAGGCAAATTGTACATTTATGAATGTCTTATTAGGGCCCCGAGTACGTTTAGAGCAGTTTATAATGGTTCCCCCATTTAAATTTACTCAAGATCATAAATGTATTGTGGAATGTGGATCCAATTGGCTTGGCTTTAGTTTGAATCCCGTTAATGATGATAAAAATAATTTGTTTAACTTAGATAGGGCAGAACATAACCAAGGAATGATGAACCCATAGGTGTATACACTGAAGTGAATGTAACATATTTGGAATCCAATCCTTAGATAAATGTGATTAGGCTTTTGCACAAGGAAGATGTGAGGGTCAGGATAGAGAAGTGAAAAAGTACATAAACAATGCAATGCCATAGTGTGGGAATTAAATTGTTTTGTTTTCTTAATACATTTTCATAGTTAATTAAATACATAGCATGGTGTAGAACAAAGATATCACATGTTTTCAGTTGTTAAATAATGAAGGACACTGTGTACTAAGACATCCTATATTAATTAAAAATATGTAATTGATAATAGACCTAAAGCTATATTGTGAGTTGAATACCCAAATAAAAGGGTTGAAATTATACATAAGGTAGTAAATAAGTTATACCATTATTAACACTAGTTACCATCACTATTTGATGGACATCCTAAATTAAATACAAATGAATGAAAAATAAAAATTATTTTACAAATATTAATATAAATATTACCAATGCTCATTGTTTTGATATAAAAGGCATCAATTGAACGTTACAAAAATAAAGATCATTTAAAAACGAAAACATAGTTAAGAGTTTCTATCCTATTTTCCATCCATATTCAAATTTATAAAAGATAGTAGAATGAAAGAAATTGACATGATCACCGAGTAAAGAATTTATTTTATGTATTGGTATTTTTTTTTTTTTCAAATGGTAAAACTTACACTCTATCCAAATAAAAATTTAAACTAGTGTAAAAGTTCTGATCTAAATCTTTGAAATGTAAGAAAAGTGTATAATTTTATTGATGAACTCTCAAACTCCAATAATGTTTTCACCTAAGTATTATTGGGGGAAACATAGGAACATACCAACAATTGAATTGCATATGCTCGGACAAATACAACCACACATCAGGTTTCCTACAGTATTTGTAAAAAAATTCTCCCTGACTTTTCCCCGACTATTTTCCCAAGTTCTCTGACCAACGTCTCGTAAAATTTTCAATATAACTTAACAGTATTATACATGTTAAAATATTAATTTAATTACATTAATTTCAGCCTCCTACTCCCCTACAGCTGACCTTGCCTCACCTCTCATGGAAGAATAAGAAAGCAGACATGATGAAAATCAGTTCAGGGAAAATGATGGAAAAATAATAAAATATATCTCATCCTATCAAAAAGTTCTAACAAACTCGATTCACTTTGGTATCATATGCAGAAATATGTACTAAATAGAAGGACACTAAGAACAAAATAAAAAAATTGGTATCATTACAGTTTTATTATACCTAACCTGTATATTTAATGAAATTAATATCTAACGACAGGAGGAAATGTGTTTAATTTCATATTATTCATGTCTCAAGTCAATTTTTGTTTTTAGTAAAATTATCACAATAGTCATACAATAAGAAACTATCCTATATTTATAAAGTGAAGCTTGTTTCTTCTTCAGTTCTTGCAACTCCACTTCTATTGGTTCTCGTTTCTCTTCAGTTGCAATCATTAATTTTTTTTCTTTCTCCTTCTAAATCTTTAACTTGTAGGGCCTATATCTAATTTCCTCTTTTCTGCCTTCTTAACTTCTGTCCTGCTTCTTCATCTTAATGTATTCATGAGAGTGTTTCCGAGCACCTCTCACGTATTCTAACATTTTTTTTTGCTAATGTGTATGTTTTTAATCTCCCCTGCTTCTTGTATCATCATGAATGTGACCCAATGAAGACAAACCTCCCCCAACTTTCTGTTTAAAGGGACTTCTTGTAGTTTTGCAATCATAGTGGTTAACATACAGCGGCACTCATGTATATATCCTAGTTTTTGTCTTTCTGTTACTGTATTTGCAGTTTCTTTTAACGAACGTTTTGTTACAAATCCTATATCAATATTTTTGCTAGGGATCAAATTTTCTGATTTTTTGTGTCAAGAGACAATAACATTGGACCCATGCACTTCATCATATCAGGATTCAGGCAATGATTCATAAGGTATCTTAGAAGCTTCTCTACAACTTCAAAAATATTTTGAGTCGTTAGTTTTGATGTCTGAAACCGTTGCAAGAAAGGCTGACATTATACTGCAAATGTCTTGCAGAAAGCTAGTTTACACGTTAGGAATGAATCACAGGCGGCTCTTTTCAGTGTCTACAGGTTTTATTTTAGGAAGTTTTACTTCTTTGAGAAACTTAACAACATGGTACCAAATTTGTAATATCATTTGAAAGCACTTTGCATTCTCTAACCACCAAACAACACAGAACTGTAATGGAAAAGTTGTACACCATGCCAACTGGGTAAACAATTCTCGACGAGCTGGAGAGTCAGTTAAGAGGTGCTATACATATGCAATAAGCTACTTATATCCCAATCATCAGATTCCACTCCTGTTCTCAAGGAACCATGAGCAACATGAAGATTACATGTTCCCAGATTTGGCAAATTACATACTTCATTGTCTGTGATAGATGTGATGTGTTCCTGAAGAAATGTTATAAACTTTAAATTTACATTTGGGCCATCCATTGACACTTGTATTAAGTTAGAGAGTGGAAGAGGAGAAATACCAACCAGGAAATGCTTCAATAATTCTTCAGCAGTGCTCATATCGAAAAAAACATTGTTTAAGTAACAACTGATGAATATATTATTTTCCTTGTCCCAGAATCTGATTAAAATGTCCATTTGTCCTCTTTGAATAACTTTATTCAACGCTTCATCAAAACAAATTACAAAGTTGTTACATGATTTTAGGCGGTCCAGTAAATTGTTTTGAAAGAATGGAGCCAAGCCATGCGGATGAAGTATGCAGCCTTGTCTGCACCAAGGGTAAAGGCATTGGCAATGTAACACTCGGGAAACATCAAATTAAAAATTGTACTTAAATTATTGCACGAATTGAAAGACTTTTTTTTTGTCAACAACTTGTATAGCCCAAATGACTTCCACCTTAATTATAATCTTTTATAACAAAAGTGTTATGGTTTCTTCGATGCCCTACACTAATTTCACTTTTGGCAACAGCTTTCTCCTGGAGCTTTACAATTTCCGATGAAATAGAAAAACTCTTCGAGCAACCAGCAGAATCACCACTAGGTAGAGTGTCTTTGTGTGCTAGAGATTCTGTTGAATCTGGGGAGCTCGATGAACCTGAATCACTTGACATTTTAAAGAAAAAAGTCGTCAAAGAGCATTGATATGTAAAAGTTCCAATAGTTTTGATATAAGTGGGTCCTTTTGCATGAGAAGCTTATGCTTGCTTTCCCATATTACTTAAGCTTAAAATAATTTTGCACACTTTACAAAATGCCTGCAACTTATTATTTTCAACACCACTGATTCAGTATGAGAATTCAGGAAAATGGTCTGGGTTTAGCCAGAGCTGGTTAAAAACTTTTTTTTTGTTAGACATTTCTGGTGTAGCCTAATCAGTCCTAATACACTGTATTCAGCTATGATGATGCCAAAGCTTGAACAAGAACAAAAACAATGGATCACTTCAGTTAAGAGAAATGTCATGTGCAGGCCAGGAGATTTCTGCATCTACCTTCTGAAAGAAAATGCTACCAAATCTCGTGTCACGGCAAGTTTGAGCATGGTAACCGCCCCTAGCTTTCTTCATTGGGGCAGTGGCTAATGGCGCAGTAAATACGAAAAATATTTTCTCTGTTTTTTTCTAAGTGTGGCATGAATTGTCATTTCCCTGACTTTTTCTGACCTTTTTAAAGCTTCCCCGACTTTCCCTGAATGTTATTTTCCCCTCTGACTTTCCAAAACGTAGGAACCCTGTATATACACCAGTTTAACCTTAACCCCCACTAACAGCCTCACCATGATTTGATAAGCCCTAAACATAAATGTGCTTTATTAATTATTTCCTTGTTGTCGCTAAAACTTGAGCATAAACTATTGTTACAGTAATAATATGTAATAAAGCTATACCTAGCAGTTTTATTAAGGCATTTTTTTAAATTCTATTTATGTTTGATACCCACTTTAGATGAAAAGTGAGAGAAGAATCTGTTTGATTGGCTTAGAAATCCACACAATCTCAGAAATATGTGTTAACGTGTAAGACTATGTCTTACTAACTAGAAATAGATGATTATTATCAACATGTTTTGTTTTGAGCGTACAACTCAAACAAGTAGTAGGACGCGGTGCTAATAATACTAATTTTGTTTTGGAGTTAATAGAGAGATATTTTGAATGTTTTTAAATTAATGTTTTGTCACCCCGACACACACAATCTAGACTGACACATTTTTTCAACATCTTCATGAAAAGTTTCAAGCCACTAGACTGGTCTATTTGGAACATAAGTCTCTCCGATGTCCCTTTCCTTCTCCAATGGCAATCCCCTCCACCCTTCAGCCATATGTTCATTTGTTTTCCTCTTGGTCTCCTACCGCCCAATTCCATATCAAACATCTTCAAAGATATCCTATGCTTCTCCATTCTTTTCACATTGCAGTATTATCTTGATTTCAACTTTCTATCCTGTCCTGCACTGGTTCCTCCTTAACCCAAGAGTGGTGTGTGACACACCCCACAAAATTTATTTTTGATGGTTTCTTTTATATTGCTGCGCCTATCAACATGTGTCTCAGTGTAGCTGCCTCTTAATGTTCAGAGAGTGCAGTGCTTAGAAAGACCAGTTTTCAGTTGCTAGATGACCGTTGCAACGAAAGGTTAAAGCCGCTTGGGGTGTCCCACACACCGCCACACTACTGCTGTTACTGTTTTTAACAAGGTGAATGTTATTATTATTATTAGCACCGCGTCTTACTACCCTTTTGGGTTATATGCACTTACGCTAATGCGTAATGGTTGGGTGATTGTGAGATGAAATGAAGGACCTACAGTTTAACGTGGAATCCGAACCACGGTGGCGGCCTGGCATTCCCCACATTCACAAGATGTCTTGTCAGAGGTAAAGGAAGGGTTTGGAAATCTGATAAATCTGTGCCGGGACCTAGGATTGAACCCCGGCCGCCAACAAGGCGAATGTATTCATAAAAATATGTTTCTATATTTTTATTGTCTCATTATAATTTCAACCAAATAAAATAACATTTATTCCTGTATTATGTTTGTCTTTGATTTTATTGAATATTCTTGGACTAAATGACATGATTTTTTTTTATAGATGGACAGCTACGAAATTGAAGCAGAGGATAAGAGTCTTTTACGACGAGGTTGCTGCAGAGCATCTGTTTGATTCAGAGGATGAAGAGGAGGATGAAAATGTAGAACACAGTAATCACAACAATGATTCAGAGCAAGAACCAGACAATGATTGTTATGTTTCAGAACAGGTCAGAGGAGATATTGATTATTAATTAGGTAAAGATGGACAAAGAAAGAGGGGTGAACATCCATCCAGACCGAATGTGAGAACACGAGCAGATAATATTATTTCTCATTTACCTGTTTTTATGGGTATAGCAAAACAGGCTGTCACTCATAAGGACTATTTTTCTTTATTTATAAATCCAGAGATCTTTAACATAGTAGTTACTTCTACAAACCAGGAAATAGAAACTAAACAAAGTTTATACTCTCAACAGTACATTGTCAAACTAACCACTGTCAATGAGATTGCTGCAGTCTTGGGAATGCTGTATTTAGCTGGCATTCACAAATCAAGTAGTCTTAATTTGGAAGAACTTGGGCAGCAGATGGCACAGGCACAACTATTTTTAGAGCCACTATGTATCTTCAAATATTAAGGTTTTTGATATCTTGCCTTCGCTTTGATGATAAAGCAACTAGAGTGAAAAGGCAACTAGCAGATAGACTTGCCCCGATTACAGAGGTTTTTGAAAAGTTTGTTAGTAACTTTAGAAAAACATTCACTAGGAGCCTTAGTGACCATTTATAAAGAGTTGGAGGTGTTTCGAGGTAGATATGCCTTTCGTATGTTTATACCAGGACAGCCAAATATAGGATAAAGATGTTTGCCATGGTTGATGCAAGGATGTTTTATTTATCAAATTTAGAAGTATATATAGGGCAAAAGCCAAATGGCCCCTATAAATTAAGTAATAAGCCTGGCAACATAGTTTAACGACTTATTAGCCCTATATCTAAATCAGGTAGAAATATCACACTAAATCATTGGTTCACAAGCTATGATATGGTAGATATTTTGGCCGAAAAATACAAATTAACAGTTGTTGGGACCATTCGTAAAAAGTAAAGAGAAATTCCCCATAATTATTAAACACTAGAAATAATTCTATTATGTTTGCCTTTCGGGAGAAAAACACCCTTGTCTCATATTTCCCAAAAAAAGAATAAGTTTTATTGTTGATATTTAGCATGTACTATGATGACAAAATTGAGAAAGCAAGTGGGGAGGCAATGAAACCCGAAATAATCACATTTTATAATATGTCAAAATGTGGAGTTGATGTTGTAGACGAATTATCTGTGTCATATGAAGTATCAAGGAATAGTAGGTGTTGGCCTCGTATCATTGTTGTTTTCATCAATGAATGTAGCAGGGATCAATGCAAAAGTAATATTTGACACAAACATGAAAAATGTGCACGTAGAACATTTCTGAAAGGGCTGGCATTAAAATTTATTCAGCCACATCTAAATGAAAGGCAACAAGTGAATATTCCAAGAGATTTAGCATCGACTGTAAAGCGACTAGCCTCACCCAAAACCTCTACTTTTAACCTCCTAAAAAAATACCAAAAAAGCCAAGTTGGTGCGTGAAATGCCCAAGAAAAAATGACAGAAGAACTAAAATAGCTTTTTACATGTGTGGTGTGAACTTATGTATGGATCATGTAATAAAAGCATCTGAGGGCTGTGTTGGAAAACGCCAGGCAGAGGACGAAGTTGTTAAATAGCTGATTTGCCTGACCTGATCTGAATAAATCCTACTTCTGATGTAATAAAAAATAATAATTTAGTAAATATTTGACATTATTTACTCTTAAAAGTTTCTAAATCATATTTTTGTATCTAACAAACGTTAAGTCAATAAACAAATATTGCAGAAAAATATAGGTTGATTAGATTTAACATTTTGTTTACCAATAATTGTAATAAATGTACAAATAAACTATTACTCAAAACTTTTTGTGTAGAACAAACTTATTATTTATTCCTGAATTTCATAAATATATTCAATAATAGCTATAAAATGCATTAAAAAAGATACTTTATACCGGAAGGTATTTCAAGTAACATGTTTTTGTAAATTGCAGCAAATTTCAAAGGTAAAAATGAAGAATTATCTATACTAATATTATAAAAAGGAAAGATTTGTTTTTTTGTTTTTTTTTGTTTGTAATGGATACACTCAAAAATTACTAGACCGATTTTAAAAATTCTTTCACCAATATAAAGCTACATTATCAGCGAGTAACATAGGCTAGGTATATTTTATTTTGAAAATTTAATTTATTCCTCATAAAAATGTCAATAGTATATTATATAGTCGTTGGAAAAAAAAAGTCGTTGAAGGGAAAGTGAGGTTGGTGAAGGGGGCGGGGGTGTTAGGGTGAGGAAAGAGGAATGAGATGAAAATAGGAGGGAGGATAAAAGGAGGAAGGGGGCTATACAGTGATGGTAGGACTGTATTAAAAAAAAAAAGTAAAAATAAGTTTTGTTTTTATATTGACATGATGCGATGATTTGAAGCTTTGTTTTACAGGATTTTTTACAATATTTTTTTTTACGGTGAAGGGGGCTAGTATAATATAACAGGTTTCACTGGAAATAAATTTAAGCTAGGCCACTTTTTTCACTAAATGAGTTAAAAATGTATGAAAATTAATATACATAATACAGTTTTTTTAAAGATATGTGAGCCAAATTAAAATAAATGGATGGGGTGTACTGTCACCCCACACACCACTGGCTTAAGAATTTTAGGATACACTAATGTCAGGTTAAATATTCTTCTCACTCTCTCATTTCTCGTATTGTTCATTCTCGTCACTTCTAGTCTTCTATTCAGAAATTTAATTTTACAGACCTTTATTCTGTTTTCAATTTTCATCCCATTCCTTCATTATATACATTTCCACTTCATTTAATGTCTTGTTTCATATGCTTCAACACTATTGCCTGTGGCTGTTAATCTATCACTAATTAAAGAGCAAATGAGTACAGTGAAATCTTGATCTATAGTTCTCGAATTTATTGATTTCCCGGATTCATGGTTCAATTTCTACGGTCCCAAAACAAATCCTATTTAAACAATAGTAATAAAACCCACATCAATCGTTCCTTGATTTATCATTTTCTTGCATCTATCAGTCAGAATTTTTAGTCCCTAAGAGTGTAAGTCTATGAATGATCGTTTTTAGAAAAGACACACATAAATATTGGTAGGATCGTTAGTAGTAACAGCAGTTAATGTTCTTGGATTGTGGTGTAGTAAGTTACAATTGCGAGTTTTAGGAGCTTAACGATGGCCTGGAGGGGATGGTGTCAGCTTCGTCCAATTGGGGAAAGCCTGCCTGTATTTTAAAGAAACTCATTTCACTTCGCGCTTTTATCTAGTTGAGTATGCATTTCATCATTTGTGTTCAATCTTCAACAATGATCTTTATTATTATTAGAATCATTATCTTTTGATAAAACAATTTTCTCACAAGTGCTTCCTGTGAAACAAGTTTGGACTTTAGAAGAATGACTGCGCATCATAGAAGAGGTGGAGCAAACCCCATCAGAAAAGAAGATTGATGTAGCCACGTGACTAGGCATTCAAACAAATACTTTAAACACAATTATTTCAAAGAAAAATGATATCAGAGAGCAGGCTGATATGTGTGATACATCAGCAAAGAAGATAAAGACTGGCAAGGTGTCAAACTAGGAGCAATCTACAGTGAGCAGGAAAATGTCCTCTTTACCTGATACCAGCAGGCCAGAGCATCAGGCATTCTTGTGGAGAAATCCCTCAAAAAAGCTCCAACAAGCAATGGGGATTGAGATCCTTTTAGCTTAAAACAGCTGTATCTCCTGCTGTATTTAAGAAAGAGGCTGAGGAGAGTGCAGATGTGTACACCAACGCCATGGACCTCTGGTGTGAGAGGCTTTCAAAAATACTGAAGGGATCGAAGCTTGGGGCATCTATAATGCAGATGAAATGGGTCTATTTTTTTAATTGCTTGCAAGTACAAATATATGCATTGAAAGGAGAAACCTGTCATGGAGGAAAAATGGTGGAGTGACTGACGGCACTAGGGTGCACAAACAGCGATGGCTCAGACAAATGAGTGCACATCGTTATTGGAAAGTCCATGAAACTACAGTATTTTAAAAATGTAAAGAAACTACCTGTGGAGGGGAAGAGAGAAAAAGAGAAAGTGTTAAGTTGAGGTTCATGTGTTTTCTTTGTTTGTGTTTATTGCAATAAATAGCAAAGGCATTTAAATTTCAGTAATGGAAAGAAAGGATCCTAGTGGTGCAGATAAACAGAAGTTGAAAGAACCAGTGAAAAGGGCTACTGGTGCTGCACTGTCTAAAGAAACTTTATTAGTGAATTAGAATAAACCTCTTTCCACAGTAATGTATCTATTCCAAAAGTTTGGTCCAAACCCACGGCTTTTTTTTCCTAAGGGATTTCATAAAGTTATTGTCTATTGCTGTCCATGCAATGGGTGTTCATTAATGACTTTAATATTAATTCCAAGAATTTTTCCATTTTCTACAATATAGGAAGCGTTTTACTATATTAGTTTCAGAAATTTTTTGGGGAGAAATCCCTTTCCAAACTTTGTATGATCCTTTATATTGAGTTCTAAATATTTTCTGGCGTGCTTGAGATGTCTCTTATACCTGCCTTACAAATTTCAATCCTATACTTCAGTGAGAAATAGAGTTTGTTATATTGTTTTGGCAATTATAACATCCCCACAAGGTTCCCTAACAGTCACATACAAAGAAATATCATGAATAATAAATTCATCTAGAAACTATCTAGAATTTGTTTTTGTGGTAATTAATAGCAGGGATTAAATGGGCCACATTATGACTTTTAAATGTTTAACATTTATAAACTTACATAGTGCTTCCTACCTCCAAGTCTGAAAATTTACAATGAACACTTATTAAATAGACATAAAAGGGTGGCTAGCTGGGGTGGAGGGTTTCAGGGAGGGAAATGAGATTTTACGGCAGTAATAATTTTTGGCCGCTCTCTAGATTTCATTACTCTCTTGTATTTTTTAATATGATAAGATTTAAAATATTCAAATAGCTTCTAAATCTAAGGGCAATGATTGGATTAAAATTTTAAAAATCAGATAAAAATGTTTTAAATATCTTTTAGAGGCATAAAAAAATGTATGAAGACCAATCCAAATAGATTCTATAATAGAATATAAAAAATATTTATGAGCACACTAATAGCTTCATGGTTGCAGGGGGAGGACACCCGGAACTCTTTAGGCTTGGAGAAGAGGGCCAGTAGCTAAAAATCCCTTTTTGGTTAAATTACCTCCTCCTTAAACAATTAAGTTTATATCGTCACTGACCCAACATGGATAATTATAGGGATTATTTCGTTTTTCTCTAATATAGTTAAAGATTTAAACACTCTCCGTGCTAGCCGTATTTAAATGTCTTTGTGAAATTCACAAGGAACAGGAAAGAGGTATTAAAACATCTTCCATTTTGTATGGGTTTTAAATGTATTCAGATGTTTTAATACGTCTCTAGCATTGTTTGGAGGTCATCTATGGATATTTAATAACAAAATTGTCACTAGATCGCACATGAATTTGTTATTTCGATAGCATTATTTGATTTTTACAGCTGTCAATGAGTCACGTTATAGCGACCCTTTTTGAGATTAGTTTGTGTTCTTATCTGTGATCATTTTTTGTTTGTATTTTATATTTATTATATAAACAATGGTTGTTTTAGTATCATTACTTATTTTTTATTTATTCACTTTTCTTTAGTATGTTATTATTTTTCATAATATCATATTTTGGTCTACTTTATTTTTAAATGAAATTTTCTAAAATGTTCTCAGCTTTATTCATGTATTTTGTGGCAGTATTTATTAATATTGTTTTTATCTTCTTTAGATATTGTAAAAAACCGGCATTTCCTATATTATTATTACATTTTATTTATTTTTACATACTTANAAAAAAAAAAAAAAAAAAAAACAGGAAAATCTGGAAGATGAGAGAGACAATATCAGTACAATGTGTGTTAGGTTGATTTTGTGTCCTATTGTGAAATGTTTAAGACAAATGAATTTTTTTTTTTGTTGGCAAATAAAATTTTCTGTTTGCTTCTTTGAATATTTAGTATTTTTTAATATTTACTTTAACCTATATCGACATACTTCATTAAATATACTGTGTATTACAAACAGTTTATATTAGTTCAGTTTTTATTTTTTTACTTAAACACACTAAAATTATTTTATTAAAAGTATTTTGTTATTATATACCAATGGTTCCCAAACTGTGGTTCACAAAATCTTCCAAGGGGTCCACCAAAATATTCCTGTTATGGCGGATTTTTTAATGAACAGTTTGTGAAATTTTGTGAGGCACTCTTACAAGATTATATTATATAAACTTAATGAAGTTTCTGTTCATTATCTCTTCAGAAAACTACGCTTACTTTTTCTACACCCCCACCAATAATTTGTTTCACTTTCCACAACAGAAACAAGCTCAGTGCTGAAAGTGACTTGAAACTTTATTTATCGTCTGTGGTTCCTGACTTTAAAGCTTTGTGCCATCCAAAGCAAGCACATTCTTCTCACTAAGTCCCGCGAAGATGTGAGTAGCTGTTAAAACTTATTAACAACTTTTGAAACTTAAATCGGTATGGAATTTTGTTACTACAGGAAGGTATTTCAGTTATGTCAAAGCAGCAATTCCCAGTAACACTTTAATAAAATAAACATGAAATGTGATAATATTGTAACAATAAAGATAGTAAGATGTTACTACTTTGCTTATTTAATTTCAGTTTTAATTTTAAAATTAAATGTATAATTATTTGAATTTGCACTTACATTGATGGTTTCATTATTCTTGCATTATTTTTGTGGGGTATCCCACAGTTTGGTTGTGGGTTAACCATATTTGCATAAACAATTAAAAAAATAAAAATAAATAAAGAAGATCTAGTCCATCCACAATGATATATATAGCCAAGTTTATCTTTATGCATTTGGAATTACTGGGCAATATCACTATAAAAAAACATTATTCTGAAAATATTACTACAAAAAAAAAATTCTAGCAAAATAATGTATCACTATTTATTTAGTAGCATACGATATTAAAACACAAGAAACTTTATTTTTGACAAGGAAAATCTGAATATAATAAACTTGGTAGGGGAAGGGGAGGTGTATAAACTGAACAGGTAGTAAGACGGAGTGCAAAATAAAAAAGTTAAATTTCTGATTTCAAAACTATTACATAGTCATTATCAATAAAATGTGTGTACACCTTCAAAATGTTGGCCTACATATGACACTTTATTTTTAGCCGCAGGGACTGAGTCAAATATATTTTTGGCTCCCAATAGAAGCATTCGCTGTAAAAATGCCAAATTCCCGTTGCATGATATTGGAATTAAGATACTTATATCAAAGTTAGTTTACAACAAAGTACAATATCCTTTAATTATATCACAATCCACTCTTTTGAGCCATAGACAAGCTGTTAACATTGTACTGTCCAACCAATCAGCCTTTAAAAAGAAATATATTTCCTTCGTCTATACACAAAGGTCACAAGATAAACAATAGGTATCTGCAGAGTACTCATACTGAGACAAGCTTGAAAATTATACAGTTTTTTTTAGGGGGGCCAATAAGGGGATGAGGTGAAGAACATACCAAAAAGGCTGAAGGTTACAACAATATTTTTAAGTGGGGTTTATTTAAGCTTTCTCAGTTATAGGTGATTCACCAGTGTTAATTTCCATGTCAGACAGCCTTTAACTTTGTGTTGCTACTGGCAGAGAATTTGTTGGAGTGGGATGAGTGAAAGGGCAAGGTTGACTGTTAGCATACTTAAAACCAACTGGGGGGTAGTGGCTAACAAAAGAAAAGTCAACAAGTGAGACAAACTTCCCCACTGTGAGGTCAGCTACAAGGTCAACTACTTGTGAAGCAAACAAAACCAACTAGAGGGGGAGTATTCAAGAGGTGGTCAAACTAGTACTTTCAACATTGTTTAGATTTTAAATATCTGGGGTCTCACATGATTAAGCACACTGCCATATCCAACATTTATCTTTATATTTAAAAGAGGCTTAATATTTTACCAGTATCCGATTCAAAATTAAAGTATATTTCCAGTATTTATTATATCAAAATAAAATTAAAGTATATTTCCAGTATTTATTGTATCAAAATAAAATAAAGTATTTTTTCCAGTATTGTTAGACACCTTATCCATGATCAAACATTCACATGAAGAAACATGATTAGTCTTTACATATCAAATCAGATAAGCGAACATACACTAGTCAAGGCACTAATATGTTTCACAGAAGGTTTAAATATTTACTTCAAGTATAATATATGCATGTAAAATATAAATAAGAAACATACAAATTATTTGTTTAGGCTTTTTTTTATAAATAATTCAAATACCTCATATTCATTTAAAAGATCATAAATTATTTCACATAAAAAAGAACTTATACTCTATTTATTATTAATAAATCAAGGTTTAAAATTTGAGAAATTATTTTTCTTCTGGGTCACTTTCTTAAAAATCCCACAGGATGAGATAAAATAATATATTTCTGTAGCCTTTCACTGTTCTACGCATGATCGAGAATTAAGACAGTATGTGACCCTTCCTATTAACTGTTCTACGCATAATCGAGAATTAAGACATTATGTGATCCTTCCTATTAACTGTTCTACTTATGATCTGGAATTAAGACAGTATTTGATATTGCTTCTCAACATTTACAATTACTTTATTATAGTCAATCACACTTTTAGGATAGATAACTTCTTTACTCACATCTTAAGAGTTTTTTTTTTTTTGCTGGCTGCATTTCAATATCAGGGCGTAAGGTGGACAGCATGCACAAATCCTTTCTTTCCACTTAATATAATTTTAACCTAGAAAATGCTCCTCCTTTAGAAATCTTGGTGCCATTCTTGAACTCCCATGATATATTTCTTCTATTCACCCGGACGATACCCAGTGCTTGAATGCCACTCTCCAAAATTGCATAAAAAAGTTTAAGCGAGGAATACCATCTATAAAGGTGCATAATATAATCTTGATTCAATATTGGCTGAGCCAGGTCAAGAACCACTACTTTATTAACTGTAATATTAGGATTTTTATTTTTATCTTGGCTAGTTTATACTTTGAATAAGTAGTAATAGCCTGTGTTGCTCTCAAAGAGTTTGTAAACCTTGATTACAAAACAAACCATTTTAGATGGGTTAAACTGTACAAAACTTACTTAACACCCCAACAATTTGAAAAAACTTTTTATCAAAAAGCTACATCATGGTCTATGTCATAAAGTTTCATAAACTGAGTCTCAATAAAATTAAACACAGGACAAATTTTTCTTGTATGTTATTAGGATCAAAATATTCACCTGTAAAGTAAATAAATCGATTTATGAGAAGGAATTGTTCCAATGACATAGTTTCATTACACATTTTTGTTTCAATGATTGAACTGTTACTTCAGTGATAACAGTGATATTTATTGTGTGTCTTTCTTACCTATTTCATTTGAATTTAGAGGGCAAAGTAAGCTTTTACTTCATTAGCTGTACAAGGATCCCATTTGCTATTACTAGGGAGGGTGTCGGGCACCCGAAATTTTCGGCCATAAATAGGGAATCTAAAAATCCTGGAATGTCTGGCGAGTATTTTTTATGTCCGTATTTTGATCGAGCATCTTAAGAACTATTTAAGCATATACTACCATGTTAGTACTAACATCTAATTCAAACGTTGAAAAAAATAGTGTTTAACTGATATTCTTAGTGGAATTATTTCAATTCAATTAATAGTAAACAAAGGTAAGTATTATTTTTTATAAATAAGTAAATTATTATGTTTGCTTTCAACAAAACTATGATAACATTTTTTCACAGGTTAAAAGTCTACAACATAGCGATATCAAGATTCTTACGATTTATTTTCTCTGTCAATGCCAACAACATACAAATTTAGACATTTACACATCAACAATTTTAGGCCCAAGTCTTGCAAAAACTTAATTCAAATTAGTTTTCTTTACATTTCTTTCATTTATTACTATTAGCAAGATTTGTTGGGAAATAAATACAAAAGTAAGCATCAAATAAACATTAAATAGGAAACAGCCATTTTTCTTAAGTAAACAGGTTTATGATTTATGTATGTTCCAAGTTTCGTGCATACTGTTTCCTTTCAAATCCTTTAATATTCATTTGCAGTTATGTAGTTAATAAACTATAAATTGTGCTATAAAGTAAATAAATATTTATTAAATGGTAAATACTCAATATCATTGAATTCCACTTCATTTAATTTCTTTTTTATTGTGCTCCACATAGGCCCGTGACAAAGTTGTTTGTAAAATGAAATGCCTGCCCTAATCTGTCCGTGTCCGAGTATAATTTTGTAATTCCCGCTCAAGCCCGCCCAATACAAATATTTGCTGCCTGACCACCCCTAGCTATCATACTTAGTTTTTGTTTTCTGTTGGGGTCATTGAGGGATTTAGTGGCACTGTCATTTAGTTCAATAGTTATCATATACACATAGAGCCCAAGTAATTTGGTTCGATTTTCCAATGTAAATCTGCTTCTACACCTGTTACACAATTCTCTTGGACTAATTCTATTTCACTGTCTACGCTGCTTGAAACATATTTAAAATTGTCTACAAAACTGTCACTTTCATCACTACCTTCATTGTTTTATGAATCACTTATTATTAAGTCTTCAATTTCTTTATTTCACAAAACACTAGTCTTATGATTACCATCCTTGTTTGTTTGGATTGAAATCATAGATAACACAACTAGGTATATAAAATAGGTCAAAATAAGTCATAGACAACATAAACAATATCTTTTGAAATGATAATCTCACTGCATACTAGATACCACTAAAATAAACTGCCAGGGAAATTAAATTTAGAGTATGCGGGATAAGAATACAAAATTTTTGACGTGAAAAGACTTGTTCCCTAAGTTGGCCATCTGACCAATTTCTTAGAATACAGAATAGTTACGTATGTCCATGCTATTGGATTAATAATAGAGGTTAAAAGGTAAAATATGTATAAGTGTACTTAGTAGGTTTACTATGAATAAAACTTACTTAGTTTCATCTGTTCCCTTGAAGTAAGAATGGACAATTTCATGAAAGGCAATTGCAAGTGGAATCGTGTCGGACATTCCAATAGTAAGAGGAGATGGACCTCTTGAGGAACCTGTAGAAACTCCAGCAGTGCGGAACTCAAGACTACCCACACTATCTGCTCTCGAGATAGGGGATGGTGACATTCGTCCTCGGGAGGGTGGACCCTGAAGCATGTAAAATAATACTACATGTTTTAATCGATGAAGATGAAAAAATAAAATAAGCACAAATTCAAGAAATATTGACACACATTATAATATAAATTGTTATGCATAAAAACTCCATTATGATAACTAAAGAAGAAATAAACGAAAGAATTTTGATAAAACTGATTGATATTATATTAATTAATAATTATAATTGAACAAGATTGAAAATTAATCAATACTTGTTCAATAAAATAAACTATATCATTAATCAAACCAATATTTCCTAATGTCGATAAGATTAATTTAATATTCAATTAAAAACCCAAAACTAAATACACACAATATCATAAATTGGATTTTATAGTACAGTAAATTTTTTAACAGAACATAAGTCTGGTATGAGCCAGATAATGAAACAAATATTTTATTTTTCAAAGATTATGTTCTTCATAAACACACATATCAGGTGAACAAAGATAATTTTATTAAAAAAATGCAATAGAAAAAGTTACAATTAAGACAAATTCATAAATGATATAAGTCCACATAGTGCAAAATATGAAATTATTTAAGTTCACAAGGTATTCATAACTAGGCACTTAAAATGATACTGAAAAGTCCCCAACCTCCTCATGATAAATGCTAGCAGAGCATGAATATTTTTTTCTTGTTTTTATCCAGTAGTTATACACCTGCTATGCACAACAGCTCAGCTGACTTAACATTTTGTAGAATTATTCCTCTCCTAAACACTCTGCATTTCTTACAAAATTGTAAGTCACTGAATGTATTTTGTTCGAAACTGAACCAGGGTCTTCTTTGGTCACCTGCTGCCATGAAGCTTGACCAATACCAAGCTTTGATGTGTCAACATATTGTGATGATGCTTTGTTAAAATGAAAAAAAAATCCTTTCACCCACTTACCACATACATTACCAAACATACAATATTGTGTATGGGATGGCCGGTCTTGACCCAATTATTACTTTTTAACATATTCAAATGTCTGCATTCATGAATGCTTCATATGTTTTCAATGAGAGCAAAGTCTTGATTTTATAATGAAAAACTCGACCAGACATGAGAAACTTTTGATCGATGCTACCAAAAGGTCTTTAAGATACCAGAAGAATGTATAAATACAGATGCATCCTGTTTTTTATCTGTCCTGTGTCGATGTCACTCCATATGCAAAGATTTTGCTTGCAAGTTGAGAAAGCTCCTGTGTTTAATTCTCGCAGCAATGTGAAGTCTAAAGTTGTAACATGATTGTTGTCAAATGTAATGTATGCTGCTACGAGTCAGTTTAGGATGCGGAAAACTTTATTTAAGTCTAGTCTGTGTCACTGTCCGGTAAAGTGCTATCTCTAGTTTTATTCTTGATGGACATAAAAGCGTTCTCCACTTTACTGTGATGCAAGTCTAATTCAGTTTTGGCAGTTTTTGGTTCAGTGTTGCCTCTGCCTTTACCTTTCAAACAAAGTGAATCCCAAGCTTTGCATGTGCTTTGCATGTGTCTCTTGAAGTATTAATTTGGGAAATCTTTCATAAAGACTCTACAATAGAACTTATGTGTCACGGTTATATCTGGTTCTTTTATGTTATAGACTTCAAATAGCATTTTCACATTTAGATCGGGGCTCAAATACTTTATTTCAAATTTATTCCAGTTGTAGTGGCTCCACTCGTTTGAAAAGCTATTAATATGGTTCTTAAAAATCCATCTGGGGAGAAAAAGTCAGTGATAGACTACTTGATCATTGATGAAGAAATGAAAAGGCAGATCATAAACAACAAGGTAATAAATACCAAGTGTGTCCTTAGATGGTGATCACAGGTTGTTGCTGGCAGGCATAAGGGGATGAAAATGTAAAAGAAAGGTTGTAAAACAAGAATAAAGGAATGATGGTTAGAAATTTAAGAGGAAAGAGAATTGTAACTAAGAAAGTCAAGAATCTTAATGTCCAAGGATGAAATGCAAAGTGTAGAGGTTTAATAGAAAAGGTTTAAGAACATGCTGGTGGGAGCGGCAGAGGAGCTATGTGGAAGGACAAGTAATAAGAGGAAGTGGAAGGAGACACCATGTTGGAGTAACAGGGTGAAGGAAGTAGTAGAGGAAAAGAATAAAGCATTTAGAAGGAGTTTTAAGAATATTAATGAGGAAAAAGAGAAAGAACCGGGCTCCTGCAGTATTTGTAAGAAAATTCTCCCTGACTTTTCCCTTACTATTACCCCAAGTTCCCAGACCAATTTCTCATAAAATTTCTACTATAACTTTACGATACTATACATGTGAAAATATTAATTTAAATACATTTATTTCGGCCTCCTTCTCCCCTACAGTCGACCTTGCCTCACCTCTCATGGAAGAATAAGAAAGCAGATGTCTTGCCAATCAGTTCAGGGAAAATGATGGAAAAATAATTAAATATGTCTAACCATATCAAAAAGTTGTAACAAACTTGATTCACTTTGGTATCATGTGCAGAAATACGTACTCAATAACAGGCCACTAAGAACATACTAAAAAGTTTGGTGTCATTACAGTCTTCTTTTAACTAAACTGTACATATCCTGAACTGAATAGCTCACATCAGGAGGAACTGTGTCTGCTTTCATATTATTCAAGTCTCAAGTCAATTTTCTTTTTATTAAAATTATCAAACCGTTTCTCTTCAGTTGCCATTATTAATTTTTTTCTTTTTCCTTCTAGATCTTTGTATATCTAATTTACTCTTTTCTGCCTTCTTCATGTCTTCTTCACTTCTTTCCTGCTTCTTTATCTCCAAATATTCATGAGAGTGTTTCCGAGCACCTCTCACGAAATCCAACATCTTTTTTGCTAATGTGTATGTTTTTAATCCCTTCTACTTCTTGTATCTCATCATGAATGTAACGGTGTACAGTGACTGTTTTTTCATGCATATTTTCAACCATTAAAGATTTATTGGCTGAAAAAAACACATTCAACAGTTGCATTCCAATGCGACAAGACAAGGCAAATCTTTATTAGTTCCCAAAGATGTTTGTAGTTTGCATCTCCTATTAGAAAGCTAGCATAAATAGCGTCAAGTCCTACTTCATCACTAAACTAATGACAAGGACGAAATATTTCTTGAAGCTGAGATTTTTTGAGGTTGCAAAAATGCAAGTATTCTTTCTTGGCATTTTCAGCAAGAACATCATTTATGATGTTGGCATGGTTGAGTTCCTCCAAAAGAAAAGAAAATCTCTTCTGGCCCAGTTGAGGTGAATGTTGAATAACACAAGGATCCAATGAAGACAAACCTCTCCCAGCTTTCTGTTTTAAGGGACTTCTTTCTTGTAGTTTTGCAATCATGGTGGTTAACATACTGCGGCATTAGTGTATAAATTCTAGGTTTTATCTTTCTGCTACTGTGATTGCAGTTTCTCCTAACAAACATTTTGTTGCAAATCCTACATCAATATTTTTGTTAAGGATCAACTTTTCTGATTTTTTGTTTTGATAGACCCGTGCACTTCATCATATCAGGTTTCACTCAACGATTCATAAGGTATCTTAGAAGTTTCTCTACAGCATCAAAAAGATATGGAGTCATTGGTTTTGATGTCTGGAACCTTTGCAGAAAAGGCTGAGATTCGTCTGCAATTGTCTTGCAGAAAGCTAGTTTACACTTTAGGAATGGATCACAGGCTGCTCTTTTCAGTGTCTCTACAGGTTTTGTTTTAGGAAGTTTTGCTTCTTTGAGAAACTTAACAGGGTCCCAAATTTATAATGCCCTTTGAAAGTACTTTGCATTTTCTAACCTGCACACCACATAATTTCAATGGAAAAGATGCACATCCTGTCAACTGGTTAAACAATGCTCGACGAGCTGGAGAGTCAGTGAATAGGTAGTATATGTGATGCAATAAGCTACTTATATCCCAATCAACAGACTCCACTCCTGTTCTCAAGGAACCATGAACAACATGAAGCCCACATGTTCCCAGATTTAGCAAACTACATACTTCATTGTCTGTGACAGATTTGATGTGTTCCTGAAGAAGTGTTATAAACTTTAAATTGACATTTGGGCCATCCATTGACACTTGTATCAACTTAGAGAGTGTAAGAGGAGAAATACCATCCAGAAAATGCTTAGGTAATTCTTCAGCTGTGCTTTTATTGAAAAACACACGAATAAGTAACGACTGATGACTTTAGTATTCTCCTTGTCCCAGAATCTTAATACAATGTCCATTTGTCCTCTTTGAATAACTTTATTCAACGCTTCGTTAAAACAAATTACAAAGTTGTTACAAGATTTTAGGCGGTCCAGTAAATTGTTATGAAAGAATGGAGCCAAGCCATGCACAATGAAGTATGCTGCCTTGTCTCCACCAAGAGTAAAGGCATTGGCAATAGAACAGTCGGGAAACATCAACTGAAAAATTGTACTTAAATTATCGCACAAAATTGAAGACATCTTTTTGTAAAAAACTTGCATAGCCCAAATTACTTCCGCCTTAGTTATATCATCTTTTATAACAAAAGTGTTATGGTTTCCTTGAGGCACTACACTAATTTCACTTTTGGCAACAGCTTCCTTCTGCGGCTTTACGATTTCCGATGAAACAGAAAAACTCTTTGAGTAACCAGCGGAATCACCACTATGTAGAATTACTTTGTGTGCCAGAGATTCTGTTGAAACAGGGGAGCTTGATGAACCTGAATCACTTGACTTTTTTGAGAAAAAAGTCAACATAGAGGGTTGATTTGTCAAAGTTTCAAGAGTTTTGATATGAGTTGGTCCTTTTGCATGTGAAGTTAATGCTTGCTTTCCCATATGACTTAGGTTTATAATTTTTTTGCAGACTTTACAAAATGCCTGCAACTTATTACTTTCAACACCACTGATCCATTATGAGAATTCAGTAAAATGCTCTGGGCTTAGCCAAAGCTGGTTAAAAACGGTTTTTTTTTTGTTAGACATTGCTGGCATAGCCGAATCAGTCCTAATTCACTTTATCCAACGATAACGATGCCAAACCTTGAACAAGAACCAAAACAATGGATCACTAAAGTTAAAAGAATTGTCATGTTCAGGCCAGGAGATTTCTGCGTTCACCTTCTGAAATAAAATGCTACCAAAACTTGCGTTACAGCTAGTTTGAGAATTGTAAGTGCCCCTCAGCTTTCTTCATTGGGGCAGTGGCTTATGACACAATAAATATGAAAATTATTTTCTTTGTTTTTTTTCTAAGTGTGACATGAATTGTCATTTCCCTGACTTTCCTTGACCTTTTTAAAGCTTCCCTGGCTTTCCCTGACTATTATATTTTCCCCTGACTTTCCAGACCATAGGAACCCTGAAGAATATAAAGAGAAGAAGAAAAGAGATAAGCGAGTTGTTTGGGAAGCCAGGACCGATTTGATGCCAATCTTGACGGAAATGCTGGAACAGGACATAGAAGGAATTAAAAAGGTGTTATATAGACAAGTAAAAAAAAATAAAGAAAAGACTAGAAGTTAGAATGATAGATGAACTAGAAGTTAGAATGATAGATGAAGAAGGAAGAATGTTGACAGGGGAAGAGAAATAAAAGGAACTATGGATGAGATATTTTGAGAAAATGTTCAATCTGGAAGAGGAAAGGAATGAGAGTGAAATAGAAGAGGAGGAAAGAGGCCCAACACGGAAAGAGGTGGATGAGGACACATTAAAGAGGATGAAACAAGGAGAAGCACCGGGTGTGGACAAACTGACTGTGGAAATTATAAGGGCAGCAGGTGAAGTAGGTATACAATGGTTATACAGGGTGCTGAGAGTAGTATGGAAGAAGAACAAGGTACCGGCAACACTGGAAAAGGGGATTTATGATATCTATTTTCAAGAAAGGAGACAGGAATAGGTTTAGAGCCTACAAATTATAGAGGGATAACGCTGATGTGCCACTGCACAAAAATATATGAGTAGATATTGGAAAATAGAATAAAATATTAAATCAAAGAAAGATGGAGAGAACAGCATGGATTAAGGGAACAGAGGTCTTCAATAGACTTAATCTTTGCCATATGGACCGTTGATGGAAAGAAGGAATGAATATGGGAGAGACTTGGTGATTATATTTATGGATGTGTAGAAGGCATATGATAGCATTGATAGAAATAAGTTTTGTAAAGGGATAAAGGAGGCAAAATTGGATAGATGACTAGTAATGAGAGCGAAAATAATGTACGAGGATAAGAGAAGTTGTGTTAAGACAGAGAATGGAGAGATAGAGAAGTTCCGAATATAAAAAAGATTGAAACGGGGAAGTGCTCTTTCACTCTTACTATTTGTGATGGTATTGGAAATAGTCATGAATAAAGTGGCAGGAAAACTCTGAGAGGAAATAATGAAAAACATGATGTTTGCTGATGACTTGATGGTATGGGTGGAGAAGGAAGAGGAATTACAGGCTACAAGAATGGAATGAGGAAGTAAAAGAGTGGAATGAAATTTAACATTGCAAAGTGTGAAGTAATGGTAATTACACTAAACAGGATAAGCCCTAGTAAAGCTATAAAGTTGGATGGAGTAGAGCTGAGAAAAGTACAGAATGTAAAATAGCTTGGAAGTGTGATCGAGAATAAAGGTCAAAATAGAGAGGATTTAATGAGAAGAGGACAGCGGGGAAAGTTATTTTATAGTGCGTAAGAGACCTGCTAAGGAGAAGAGAAGTGTCCTTGAAGTGTAAGGAAATATTGCACAGGGCGTACTTTGTACCCATTGTCACATATGCAGCAGAAATTAAGTTTGTGAGGAGCATGTTAGCTGTCACGAGGAGAAACAAGATTAGAGATGAAGTTATCCGGGAAAGATAAGGGGTACAGGGAGTACATCAGATAGTAGAGGAAGCAAGACTCAAATGCTATGGGCATGTAATGGATATGCAAAAATAGAGGGACTCAAAGAAAATGTTGGAAATTAAGTGTGTAGGAAAAATACCGCAAGGGAGGCCAAGAAAGAGATGGAAGTAGCAGATAACAGAAAGTGTTCAAGTAAGAGAAGAAGAATGGAAGACATTAAAGGAGGAAGAAAGGTGAAAGGATGGAGGACGATTGAGACATTTTACCAAACTGACCCGGCCATAGGCTAGAAACAGTTGATAATGATGATGACCATCTGCCTGTCATTATGAGTATACTCAAATGTCTTCACACAACCACATTTATCTTTGAATGTAGTATAACATTCTTTTTTCATGTGATATGTGTAGAAAGTTGAGGGCCGATTGAAGATACCTCACATTAATCCCATTAGGTAGCATCCTTGTTCAATGAGTCCCTGCTTATGGTATGATTGAAAAAGCTTGAACTCCAAGTCCTTCACATCCTTACAGTGATCCACGCATTTAAAAACCACTTAAAAGAATAAATGAATAACCCTTTCCAAACACCATTACAGCCAACAAACTTTTTTTGATAGGAAGAAGAAAAAAAACATCATTCTTTTCCAAATAGAGCGATTAAGTTAGCCTTTTTTTTTTTTTACATATTCAGGAAATCATATTTATTCAGTTTATATAGGCGCTGCAAATCACAGTACAAAAGAATTCACCAAAAATACTAAGTAGAGTAAAGTGGGGCAAGAGGACGCACTTAACGTTTAAACACATGTATAAGCTAGAATTATACGTTAAATTATGTCAATTTTTGGGATAATTATCTTCATTTTATTGTCATTGAAGTAGAAATGTTTAATAATTTTTCAAAAAATTATTTTAACCAATTCTTTAAAAATTACAAAATTTGACAAAACGATACTTTTGCCCCATAGGTGGGGTAAGAGTACGTTCATTACGGGGTAAAAGTACGCATTATAAATATTATAAAAAATAATGTATGATATAGACTTTTACATTATAAAACTTCACAAGACATTAAAAATGCATTATAGGCATTATTGAATAAAGTAAACTATTTTACCTTTTTTTTATATAAAGAACTTATCTCAATGAAAAATCCATTTCCTTGACTTATAAACTAGTTGAGAAACAATTTTAGAGGGGATTTAAAACTTATTTAACAATAGTCACACATGAATTCACCTGAACTTTCATAATTAGAACAAGCTTCATGCCACCATTCTTTGCAACTTTTGCATTGTACCCAGTCTTCTAGAGGTGGATCTTCATACTGTTCTTCGCAGCCGGGGCAGAAAATGTCTTCGTCAACTTTTGATTTTGTTGTTTTTATTCTTTTTGACAGAGACATAACTGGAGTATTAATTTTAGATCTGAACAATGATTTCCTAGCTTGACAAATAGCATTTTTACTTTCTTCTTTTATCATTAAACTATTTTTAAATGGTGTCCCTGTTATTATTTGAGATTTTTGCCCTCTCTTTCTTCTATTTTGATTTTCTGTTCTTTTAGGGAATGGTATCAGATCTACTGGATAGGTCGTTTGTTGTTGAGGTTGAGGTTGCTGAGGATCTGTTGTGGCAGCCGAAGATGTTGATGGTTGAGAACTTATTTTGGCAGCCAAAGATTTTGATGGATGAGTCTCAGATGTTGCGTTTGATGAGTCATTAGTTTGGTCCGTGACAGCTGATGGAATAAACTCTTCTTCTGAAAATACGTAACGGTTAACAGGGAAAATACCACACATATTAAATCCATTAATACCTTTCGTCATTGTGGCACATCTTTGGTAGGCATTGCCAAAAAGTTGCGCAACTTGAAAGTGGGAAATTGTACGCCCAGGGTGACTCAATAACCATTGGTCGCAAGCTTGTGAGTAGAAATCTTTTAATGGCTTAAAAAAACATCTGTCCAAAGGTTGCAGCTTGTGAGTACTATGCGGAGGGATGGATAATAGATGAATAGAATGTCTTCTGCAGAAGAGCACAGCATCCAAACTCATGTGTGAAGTGTGGTTGTCTACAATAAGCAATACGGGGTTCTCTAAACTTGCCATTACATTTTTCTGAAAATGCTTCAACCAGTCTTTAAATAGCTCTGTGTTTATGTACCCACTGTCAGAACACATCATAGTTGATCCTGGAGGGGCTCCATTCATTAGCTCTTCTTTTCCTCTTTTTCTTGGAAAAATGATCGCAGGTGGTACATAATTTCCACTGGCACTTACAGCACAAACAATGGTTATAAGCTGTCCTCTCTCTGCAGACACAATTTTACCAACAGCTTTCTTTCCTATGCTAGCAACAACTTTTGGAACTTTATTTGGAACTGTAGTTATTCCCGATTCATCCATATTAAAAATACGAGTTGACGGGAACTCAAATTTCGACATTAAGGCCACAAGATTGTCAAAAAATGCATCCACTTGAATTTTGTTAAAACCCATCACTCGAGCAAGACTAGTCTTTTGAGGAATACGGAGTGTCAAATTAAATTTTTTCATAAAACTGTATGCCCAGTCTTTACCAGCTAGCTTCGTCTCTTTATCAAATGGGTTTTTAATTCCATTTATCTCAGCAAATTCAAATGCTAAACGTCTTAAATCTTTTAATGTCAATCCGTAAAAACACGCATCAAGGTCCTTGCAATGTTTAGCCAAGTCATTTTCTTGTCTTTCATCAAATGTCTTTGCAAACCTGCCCAGTTTATTTACACCAAACCCCTGAAACAATAATAAAATTAATTTGAGGTGTATTTTATATCATAGTTTACAAACTTGATTTTATATTTTTAAAAGGTTTATATTAAATTTCATGTAGCTTACCTTTTTTAAACGCTTTCTCAAAGTAGCTTCACTTATTTCAAGATCTTTTGCAATTTGTCTTTTCGAAAATCCATCTTGAAGCATTTGCTTAGCTCTGTAAAGCATTTGTTCAGTACATGGTTTACGATTTGTTTGTTTTTTATAAGTCCTAAAATATAAATTGAATCACATACATTAACATTAAAAATATGTATTAATTTATTTTTGTATACCTAAATGTCTTAAACAAAAAATTTTGGTATCCTGGAAAGATTCCACGCTTCGCCACTGATTTTCCCTCTATATTAAGGGTAATAATAGAGCTATACATTAATTTATATTTAGAAAAGAATGGTTCAATGGGTCGATATAAAGTTAGAAATACTCGTAATCAAGAGTTGGGGTAAGAGTACGCAGTGCGTACTTATGCCCCGCCTCTTCGTGCGTCTCCTTGCCCCACTCATAGTTTTACAACTCACCGGGAAGTGCTGTCGCCTAGTGAGAAACTTCCTAAATTATGTGGACACTTTGGTTTACATTAAAAAGAGCTCTTTCTAAATATATCAATACATATTAGTTTTAATAAATATTTTATGTAGCTATTACGTTTGCTAAATACTGCCAAATTACATCAGAATGCTTAGAATCACAACTTACCGCATTGTTTGAAAATATGTTTTCAGATTCAGCTCAAACTATGTTGACAACCTATCTGCCATGACACCTTCCTAAAACCAAACAGTGGGGCCAACTGCTATTTTGCCAAAATAGAAATAAAGCCAATGCGTACTCTTACCCGACGCGTACTCTTACCCGACGCGTACTCTTGCCCCACCTTACTCTATATTGCAGGTAACAGCTTTTGCTTCTGTAGCCTGGACATATTGTATTTTGGAAGTGTGTGTTAGTATAAATGGTGAATTAGAATAATGAAATAGTGTAAATATGGTTTAACAATTTTATTAATAATACATAAAATGCATTTAAAGCAAATTTTTGGCAATAGAGCACTAATGATAGTGACAAAACAACATTGTAAACCTTACTTATGTTGTATACTTAAAACACTAATTTAAAAATCAAGGTAATAGGCCTATGTTCTTTAGACTATCAAAATATGAATAAATGACAAAATTTGTTTATATTTTGTTCAAATTAAACTAAAATACTGTA
Source organism: Timema monikensis (assembly GCA_902151445.1). Taxonomy (NCBI): domain Eukaryota; kingdom Metazoa; phylum Arthropoda; class Insecta; order Phasmatodea; family Timematidae; genus Timema; species Timema monikensis. Next base: position 172,148 of record CABFVZ010000665.1, on the reverse strand, counting down.
ATGATTGTACTCTTCCTCTTCCTATTTTTAAATAACTATTAATGCAGCTTCCTCATCTGGGAGCTCTCCAATATCTAACTCATTATCCTGCTGATGAACATGAGGTCCTGCTTGTTGTAATACAACTAAGTCCTTGTAAAGGCAAGCTTGTCAATGTCCTTCCACTAATCTCCAAAGCGTTTTAAAGAAGTATGGTGACATCCTTTATTTTTTCTGGTTTTACTATGATTCCTCTAAGAATTTATGAAGGTCGAGTTAGGAGCAAAGACTTCCCTCTTCTACAGACGTTTTTTCGAGCCGCTACATACAAGTTGTAGTCCTGCTCATATATCATAGCTCTTGTCAAACCCTTTCTTTCTATAATTGAATTTAAAATTCCAAGAGCCAGCATCTTTTGCTGTTTTTCTTACAGCAGACTTCCAATCACACAATAGCAAATTGGTTCCCATTATGAGAACTGTCTCACTTTACATGAATATTTTTTCATAATCCATAATGTCAGGAATGTAGACTTCCATCTAACTTATTTCTCAATGCGACCAAATATGCAATTGGGGGGTATGGATTAATGGCCAACAAATAATATTAGAAAAACCCTCTGTACACTTATTGGAGCTTTTTGAGTCAGCCAGGCACACAACATCCCTACCATCAATATATTTTTGTTTTGTCCACCACATCCATCCATCAGCCATTAGCTTGAAGGTGTGAATATCCTCCAAATCAGTCTAACAAAGATGGTGGGAAATCGCAGAGGCTATTTGGCAAGATACTTTAGGATATTCACTTTCCAACCACATGCAACAAAATGTTTTGTCTTTGGTCTGTGAATAAGTCAAAAAATTCTCCCAAACAGTAAAATTATAGATATAAAGTTAACTCAAGTAATACGACTAATCAGGTAATTTGGGAGGGATTACATTTTTATGCTAATCATAACTGACTACCTTTTCGCCTTCCTTCTTATTTCTAATCATAATGAAAAAAGCACCGGACTTTATTTCATGAACATTTAACTGAGTCTCAAGAGCCTTTCTTTTGTTTAGCTCTTGAGGAAGTATTAAGTTTTCTTTAAGCATCAGACAGTATGAACAAACATCAATTTCCAGATAATCGAATCCAATGTCGTAATCACTATCAAAAATTGTGAGGAAATATTCATAGTCTACTATTAGGTTTTCTGTTTTTTGTTCGTGTGTGTGTGTATATATACACACACACACACACACTTAGCAATGGAAAAGTCAGTGGTCAGATAATGGCGATGGACATTCTTCCCTCTACAATAGTGTGACTAAACTGCTTGTATTGATTCAATAAAGGCTTTCCAAGCTTTCTTCTTCTTAGTGAAATGGTGTGACATTTTATAAACTCCCGGCTAACACTTAGCGTTTCAGCGTTTTTTTGTTTTTTTTACAACCTTGCACAATAGTTACCTTTCTATCACTAAGCCTTGGAACAAAAAATCGTGTTGTTACCGGTTTGCCCTTATTAGCACAAATGCGTGACCTTTTATGGTGTGGAGATTTAACTGTTATGTATTTTGGCATTAGGTTGTTTTGTTTCTGCCTGTCTGCTTCTTTGTAAAAAATCTGATTTATCCTTCAAATGTCCTGCGTAAAAAGTGAACTGCATTGGTGGACATATCACCACATTGGTATTAAATTGAAAACATAAAATAAAATTAATGAGCCATAGTCAGAATAATAATAGGCATAGTAAATAATAAAAACAACAATAATGATAGTGGTAGTAATAATAATAATAATAGCTAGTGAATGCTTTTTATAATCAACAAAATATTTTACTAGAAGAAAGTCATTCTAACCTCATTCTTTTGGTAATGTTTTTCTTACATGATGGAGTGTTGATTCTTTTCTTCCTGGCCTTACCCAGTGGTGGTGCAGGAGTGATAATATTAATTGACAATGTTTCTTGTTCATTATATATGCTATTACTTTAATGGAAATAATAAAATAATATTAGGTGTTAAATGTTTGGAGTGACTAACGTATCCCTAACTAAATAGGTGAACTCTTTACCTCCAATTATTCAAATGGTTCGAAGATTTATTAATCCAGCAGGTAAACCAAAACACACTGGTGGCTGGGGAAGATGAATGACGCCAATGAAGTGATTGTCTTTTGGATTCTGGGTTGTAGTGACACACCCACATCTCATCCCTTGTCACGATAGAGTCCAGAAAAGCTTCTCCCTCCCGTGCAAAACGATCAAAAAATTCAAGCGCGGCGGTCATGTGAATTTGAAGGTGCTCCGGTGGTAGCATTCTGGGCACCATCTCATCTCGCACACAGCTTCTTGAAACCAAGTTTTCCAACACAATATCACCAAGAGGACTTTAAGAAATGTCAGGAATTTTTTCGTGAAGGTCGTCAGTGTCACACGGCGGTCATTTAGCACTTGTTCTTCAATTTTTGCACAAGTTCAACAGAAATCACTGATGGTCTCCCACTCCTTACCTCGTCGTGAGTATCATTATGGCCTTCTCTGAACAACTTAACCCACTTCATGACATGTTTTCGACTCATCACATCACTACCATAAACATCCACGAGCTTCCGATAGATATTCGCGACGGTATTGTTTTGCAAAATCAAAAAACCGAGGACCGCGCGGATCTCACACGGACGGGAGGTGGCAAAAGCATGCGGCGACCCCTCCATCGAAAGAATTCACTATGACTGAACAAAATGGCCGACAAACACTCGGGACCAAACAAACTGACTGTTAGGATCCCCCTTACACGTCAGGTGCATCAACTTCGAAACAAAAAATTTCCCTCAGGAGCCATTGTAACCTGACTTTCTGGATGACCCCCATACATCTAAATAATATTTAAAATCCAGGTGTGTCTAAAAACAATAAAATCAAAAACTAGAGATGGGTCGAATCCACTATCTCTAGAATTCGAATTTACATTTTATTTTTGAATCGCGAATCCTAGCAAATTGTTAGAAATTCTAATGATTTACAAATAGACCTACATTACAAAATACAGGCCTAAACCGTAAATTAAGATTTATTTCATCATGCTTTCAATTTTTATCAAGGGAATGCCAGGCCTCCACCGTGGTTCGGATTCCACGTTAAACTTGTAGGTCCTCCATTTCATCTCACAATCACCCTACCATTACACATTAGCGTAAGTGCGTATAACCCGAACAGGTAGTAAGACGCGGTGCAAATAATAATAATAATAATTTTTATCAACCCCAACCACCCCTCAAAAAATAAAGGTTAAAATCCAGCCAAATTAAATAATATACTCATATTATTGTTTAAAAATCAAACCAATCCAAATTTGAGTGACTTTTAGTTTTTTTTAAAAGTGTTATTAGATTGAATTAAATTTCTAAAAAAACATGTGAAATAAACAGATTAGGACTAGTTATCCTTTGACCAACTTTAACCATCATTGCAGGATTATAATTAATTTTAATAAGATAGCAAAGATAAAAATACAAACTGATATATTTATTAAGGACTAAAACAACATGCTTAACAATTAAACATATATTGGATATAGTGAACTAAATAATGCCTAAGTATGTTTTATTATTATTTTATTATATACCCATTATCTATCTTTGTGTAGAAAACAAGAAATATATTCAATTCTTGCGATATACTAATTTTTGAGAATACATTCTATTTAAAACACGGACATATTTTTGACTCCAACATGTTCATTCTCATTTTATAAGGAAGGACTACGTTTGAATATTTTTACTAGAGATGGGCCACTCGAATTTTTGAATCCTTGAATACACCAAATCCTGACAAGTATTCGAAATTCGAGGATTCGGTGTTTTACTGGATTTGATTATTGAATCTTTCATCTCATAAACAAAGCAAAATAGTTTTAATTCAAAATTTACTTAGTTAGGCCTACTTGGAAAGCACAACTTAATATGTAATATTTATTTTGTCTGACAAAAGAGATAAATATGAATACAATCTTCTTTAAAAAAAAAATTGTTAAGTGTGGAAAATCTTAAGTGCCTAGTACCCTACCCTTCCCTCCTGTATGGGAAACTTGGACTCGACCGTTTCGGCACATGCTCACTTCTAAAACTTTCACCTCACAAACAATTTTGTAAATATTTGAATAGGCAACGATAAAGCTATTTTTTTTTATCCCTACCGGCCTACATATTGTTTATCGCTTGTTTGTTTAGAATCGATTCATATAATCTGATCACTTAGTAAGCGCTCTCAAGTTTTAAGAATCAAATAATGACTTGATAATCTATTATTTGTTTTTAAATGGATTTTAACATAGTTTTTATTATTTTTTAAATATGTTATTGAAGTGATTGTAGAAATATTCAAACGTAGTGCTGCCTTATAAAATAGGAGTGAACATATTGTAGTCGAAAATATGTTCGTGTTTTAAATAGAATGTATTCTCAGATATCGATACATCACAAGAATCGAATATATTTGTTTTCTACGCAAAAATAGATAATGGCTATTATATAATAAAATAATAATAAAACATACTTAGGCATTATTGAGTTCACTATTTCCAATGTATGTTTAATTGTTAACCATGTTGTTTAGTCTTAATTAAAAATATCAGTTTTTATATTTATTTTTGCTATCTTAATACAATAAATTATCCTTTAATGATGATTAAAGTTGATCAAAGGATAACTAGGCCTAATCTGTTTATTTCACATTTTTTTTAGAAACTTAACTCATTCTAACACTTTTAAAAATAACTAGGACACTCATATTTCGATTGATTTGATTTTTAAACAATAATATGAGTCTAGATTGTTTAATTTGGCTGGATTTTAACCTGTATTTTGTAAGGGGTGGTTGGGGTTGATTAAAATTGAAAGCATGATTGAAATAAATCTTAATTCAAAGTTTAGGCCTATAATGTGTAATGTAGGTCTATTTATAAATCATTAATATTTAAAACGATTTTCTAGGATTCGGATTCGAAAATAAAATGTAGATTCGAATTCGACCCATCTCTAATTTTTACAATTACTTCAATACCATATCAAAAAAAATAAACTCTTATTTAAAATCAATTTAAAAACAAATAATGAATTAGTAAATTGTTATTTAATTCTTAGAACTCGAAAGCACTAAGTGATCAGATTACCTAAATCGATTTTAAACAAACAATCAATATACAATACGTAGGCCAGTAGGCATAAATAAACAGTTTTATCGATGTGTGACAATAAACAGTATTTGTTTTTCATGAAACCCAACAAAATATCTAACTTAAGGATTGTATGCATTAATTGGGGTTCTTTGCATAGTTGTAGATAATTAAAATCAGTCGGGTACTAAGAATTAACAGTATCTTTATTTTAATCATCACTCTGGTGAGGAAACATAATATACGTCATGGCGACTGACTTTGTATTGTGTGTTATGGCGGCTGACTTTGTATCATGTGTAATGTGTTCTTATTTTTGTTAAAAAAAAAGGACGAAATTTGTTTTATTTATTTCGTGTTTATTTGTAATTCTAGTTTTGATTTTCAGTTTTTGAAGTGTTTTAATGTGTTCATTAAAATGTTTACAAGATTATTCGTGAGGTGAATGTTTTAGAAGTGAGCATGTGCCGAAACAGTTGAGTCAAAGTTTCCCATAGAGGTGGGAGGGTAGGGTACTAGGCACTTAAGATTTTCCACACATAACAATTTTTTTAATAATGATTTTATACATGCTAATTTCTTATGTCTAACAAAATAAAGATTACAAATTAGGTTTTGCCTTTCAAGTAGGCCTAACTAAGTAATTTTTGAATTCAAAATATTATGCTTTGTTTATGAGATGAAAGATTCACCCATCGAATCCAGTAAAACGCCAAATCCTCGAATCTCGAATACTTGCGAGGATTCAGTGCTTTTGAAGATTCGAGTGGCCCATCTCTACCAAAAACTTTTTGCCCCACCAACTTTGTGTATTCTGTAAAGTTAATAAAGACCAAAGCCTTTAACTTAAATTTATAAATGTAAAGAAGTCAAACCAAAATAGAAAACGATTGAAAGTTAGTAAGCTACTACTAGCATTATTTGTAGGGGCTTGTTTCACTGGTTTCTAGTTTTTGATCTTTTATCTAGTGTGTCATTTTCCAATAAACCTAGCCTGACACTGTAAAATTCTTGGTGGTTTATACTTCAAGTTTTCACCATTAAAAGCCCTTGAATCCATATTATTCATATTTTACACACAAACAACATGACCAAGGCAAAATTATAAACAACATCCACTTAGGGTGTTGGTTACAAAGTGACAACAGAGTAAATATGGCGATCAGGCACCTAAACAAACTAGGTGTGGTTAGAGCTTGTGGATGTTCAGCGAACACTACCTGTTGAAGCATATTCAAATCAAAAAGGAAAGGAATTGGGACTTAATAATATCGATGGCACATAGATGTTTGATGGAAAAAGGTGAAATACTGGCCCTTATATAATATAACACTACAATTAAATTTTTTTAGGGAAAGAAAAATAGAATTTTTTTTGTCTGTACCACTGTGTCTCACTACCTATTGGGATTGTGCTCAAAGGTTGTGTTAAATAATTGTGTAACACTGGCCTGAGAAATATTTATTTTTTCTGCTGTCTCAAATGTAAAAGGTGATTTTAACTAATTCCAACATGCTAAATTTATTGGCGAAGTGCATTTACCTCTCTCATGTACGGTTATTATACAAATCACAAAAATAAAGCTAAAAAAGTTTATTTTTAAAGTAATAAATAGTGTTAGTAAATTAAAAAAACAAACTATCTTTTCTTGGAAGGAGGACTGTGTTGATTATGTCCTTGTGTCTTTTCAAGCACCAAACATATTCCTCTAGCATTGCTACGTTCCACCATCCATGGTATATTGTCTCCATACCCTTTATTTTCTGATGAAATCTTTTACCCTGCTCTTCACTCAGAGTTCCAAAATTATCTGGAAAGCAGTCAAGGTGAGAATACAAAAAGTGGAGCTTTAAATTCAAAATGCACCTGAGAGCTTGCAGTCTCTTAACAAATTTCTCATAATTTCTTCAGATTGTATGTCTTTTACATTTACAAGGAAGTTATTGACCATGTCTTTGAAAAAACACCATGCCTAATGATCTATTTTATTCATAGTGTCCAAAAAGTCAGTGTCCTTCATAAGCTGTTTAATCAGAGTGCCATTGAATACTGCCTCTTTTATCTTAGCTTCAGATAAAATTAGAAATTTTCAGCTTTAATACTTGAAGCATAGACCACTCTTATCCACCGCTTTTAGGAATTGTTTCATGATCCTAAGTTTTATATGTAAAGGAGGCAATAGTATTTTTTTTAGGTTCAACAAATCTGGCCCGAATGACTTTTTTTCCTTGGCATTTACTTCTCTTAAAACATTCTTTCGTTGTGCAATGTTTATCTCAACTTTTACTGTGCCATTCACATAAAAACAAGGACATTTTGTATACCCTCCTTGTTGGCCTAGTAAGTTACCGGAAACCTTTAGGTCTCCACACAATAGCCTTTGATGTTCTTGATAGTTAAGTTTTTTTCTAAAATGAATTGAAGATTTTTATATGTTTCTTTCAGAGAAACAAAATGTACAACTGGAATCGAAAGAAATGCACTTCTATAATGCAATAAAACTGCTTTGAGGCTTATTTTCCAAGTGTCAATAAATAATCGCTAGTCTTTATTATAGTAAGCTAGTTCTCCCAGTTGAAGAATCAAGCCAGGCATGTCACAACAATAAACTAGCTGGTTTACCATCTTAAAGAACATACTGAATTCTTCCTCTCGATTCAAATATCAGTAAAATGTTGTTTTTGCTGCCAGTAGATTTTCTTTTAATCTTAATCCCAGTATTTCCCTCGTGTCCTTGGTAAGACCTAAGTTCTGTACTAAATCATTCAACTCTGTTTGAGTGAAAAGCTGAGGCTTAGTTTCGTTAGTGAGGGGTGAAAAATCCTCATTAACGTTTACATTTTCTGTATACTCAGAGGAACATGACTGCTCAATGTCCACAAGATGAATTGGTGGGATAGGAAATGGAACATCTGGTCCATGCGGCACAGGTCTTATAGCTGATGCTATTCCTTCTGGGTATTTGATTTTCGACTTATTCATTTTGTTGTGACCTGATAAATTCCTCAAAGCTAGGTAACAATCATCGTAGTGATATTTGGTTCCTTAATGTTTGGTTAGAAATTGGTCTAGGTGGCAAAATAATCATTAATAAATTATTATCCTTAAGAATAATTTTTATAAAACTAATTTAGTTAAATTTGGAAGACATTTCCCTCCCAAAATTGTGTTAACATTTTAGACACCCTTTTATGATTAAATTAGCCACAGGATTAAAATGGAAATTTTTTTTATACAGAAATGTGTGTTAACCAGTTTTGTAGAAATTGGACCACATTCGTCTAAATTGATATTTTGGCAAATTCCAGAATTGTAAATGCCTTTAATCTGATTAAAGAAATTAAAAATATATTAGGTATGTGATAAGTGAGTACTTTGGGTATACCATATTCTGTTGAAATAGTATACCAAATTAGTTGATAGTTTTTACCAACACTATTTTATTACATCCCAAACTATTTTAGACTAGTCTATATACATTATTTTGAATATTTGATAGCAATAATAAAAGGCGCATCAGATGTATTTAGTGTAGTTTAAACCATAGTTTATTTTTTATATCCATTACTGTTTTCAGCCTATGGCTTGGTCAGTTTTTAATTCAAGCCAAATATTTTTCCACTATCGGCTTGCTAGGTCTGTTGTAGCTTCATATGCCTTATTATCTAACTTAAGACTAGGACAAGCATAAAATCCAGTCCCTCGACGTTAATTCATCACTATGGGACGATAAACTTACATTTCACCGATGATAAGTTGCTTGGCCATGCCATGAATCAAACCCAGGACCATTAGCTAAGTGAAAGAAAAGCTACTAATTAAGCTAAGGTGTTGAACGTTTAATTAATTATTTAAGCTGACACAATATCAATATAATTATATTTGAAATAGAGTGAATTTCAAATAAGAAAATAAGAGGACATACCTCTTTAAAGAAAATCTCCTTTCACTTTATGAGATACGATATGTTTTATTTGGAAGAAGGTACAGGAAACATTAATAATTTTTTTTATATATTTCTATCCATCTATCCTGTACCATCTTTAAAATATAACAAAATAAAAGAACAAAGAATTCAGAATTTAAGATTCTCCCATAATTTTTAAATCCTGTTAAGATAAACAACACATCAACAACATAACTTATATAACTTGTGTTAACTAAATTGATCAAATTAAATCAAAAGCTTTTTTTAGGAAAACCTCTTTTAAATTGATAAGGTAAATTCTGTTATATTTGGAACAAGATACAGGTATGAGGATTGAAACAAATAAAAGGCATTGAAAACAGTATCTTTTATCAATAAAGTGAAACACATACATCACTACGTCTTGATGGTGGACGAGGAATTGCAATGGAGCTTTGCCCTTGTGATGGCGTTGGTGTTGATCTTGACTGTTTTGGTGGTAGTGCAGGTTGAATGTCCCCCACTTCAGAGAACAAATCACCCAGATCTATTATGGCAATAAAAAATAGAAATATTAAATGATCTATAATTTTTAATTCTAGTGTTTAAAACTATATATATATATATATATATATATTCATATATACACACACACACACACACACACATAAAAGGTGACCTACACATTCAACAGTGTGTAAACTACATCTAGAATGTATGGAAAGAGAAAGATTTAGTTGAAACTAGCAATTATTATATGTCATAGGCTAGCCTAGAATTTAGTATTATTTTTATTTTGAAACTTAACCATGGTGTCTACTCAACTTGACCAATGAAATTCTCAACTTTTTCCCTGATTTCCCCTGATCATTTCCTAAAATTCCCCAACTAAAATGTATGTCATATCCTTCTAATTCCCCCCACCTTCCATCTCATTTTTCTATTAATAATTTTTTATGAATAATAACAATGGGTTTTAAAATTTAAATAAACTACTTTTTTAATTTGTATTAACTTTGTTTAATAGGAATTTTAAAATATATTATATAGCTACTAACAAAAAAAACCTACAGTTTGAATAAAATTATTATTTACTGTTTGAATAATTATTATATTTTATATTTTGAGTAAAACCACATTTTCCCAGATTTTTATTATAATTTACCAAATTCCCGACTTATTCCCATTTTTTCCCGATCACTTCAAATTCCCGTTTTCCCTGATTTTCCCGGATGGTACACACCCTGTTAACTTTTTTTTAAAAGAGATGCAGATTCCCATTTGGTATGTATGAACAATGTATGACCCAAAGTTGATATGTGATGAAATGAAAATTTCAGTTCTGTTCTATGCATGGAATAAAAAAATAACAAATAAATGCCTTAAGACTAAAGTTAAAGAACAATAAATTCACCATAAACTTGGTTCTGTGTCCCTTTTTGCTTAGATGTAGCATACTCGTGTAATTGGATTTGAAATAATGGAGAAATAACATTCTATGGGATGAGCATGGTCTGGAGTTATACATTATTTACATACGGTACAGAATGAAAGTTGCCATGGTACTAAACAATTTCTGCTAACGATACCCCATCATAGAGGTGGGAAACATATTTCCCAATGTAGCCACAAGTATGGTGCATTTCAATTATCATTCCCATACCATGTAAAAATTGATAAATCAGGTTGCTCAATATAACATTTAAAACAAAACACAGTGTTCTAACAAGTTTACCAAGTGTTTGAAAATAATATTGTACTGTTGGTTATAGACTGACCTTAGGTCTATCAACCTTGAAGCTCCGGGTAGTGCCATGTAACGAAATCTATTGGACTAAAGTAAAATTAGGAAGGAAGTGGTGATCGGGAATGGGAATTTGAGGAACTAAAGCTTTTAATAAACTGTTATAAATGAATAATTCAATCTTTGTTATTATTAAATAATTACATCTCTTTGTACCTTTTTTATGTATTTAATTTTTCCTTAATATTCTTTTTATACTATGTTTTTAAATGTAAAGTCTTCAACTAAAATACGATTGGTCCATTCTCCTGATCTTGGCAAACTTGTCACTGATTGGCCATCTCCTAAGATATGAATTTCCTGATTTGCAAGTAACGACGTTGTCTCGGCCTATTTCATTTTTGGCTGTAATACTGGTGAGAAGTAATATTTTATTCTCTTCCTTTTCTTTAAATAATTTGAGATTCTTTTCTAAATTAACATGTAGTCGTTCTCCTTTTTATTTTATTTCTTGCTTTAGTATTATGAAGTAAAGTTTCCGTGTAGTTTTATATTCTTATTATGATCTTTTAAGTTTTTATTATTAGATAACCTTTTGTATTGTAATGTAACGCCAAATTTGTCAACCATGTGGCTGGGTTTTTCTTTGATGCTATTATTTTTTATCAATCGACATCCTAAATATCACAATAGTTAAATAATAACAATACTAGGAATTATGTATGATAGTTGAAGACTATTTACTTTATCTTTATTAATTTTAGTTTTGTTTCTATGATCTTCTGACGGAGACATCTTTTGTGATGGGTGTTTGTAACAAATCGGTAAGGTAGTGAATGTAAAACGTTTCCTTTTTTGTTTTTTTAAATTAACCTAATTAACTAAATGTTTTTTTAAATCTTTTTAAATTTTGTTTTTCTCTTAATAAATTTTAAATATTTTGGTAAATGGATTGTGATTTAAACCACCTCGTGGAAAACCACGTGTTTTGTATTATCCCCCGCCTTT